>JAQGAH010001384.1:0-14864 GCA_034696885.1 Lepidocyrtus paradoxus
TGAGTATATTCCCGCACATAAAGTGCAACTTTTATTTGATGGAGGCGAGCCGATTTTGGTGTGTGAGGGAAGGAGAATTATTGAAAATCGTTTATGCACATAAACTGTGCATTTTCAATAAGGGAATTTGGTTTCCTCACTTATCCCACACTTCCCTCATCATATATTTACTTTTCCCACTCCAAAGTTTTCCTGGGTATCTACAATATGAAATTTAAATCTATATGCATGCACAAAACATCAATTGCAAAACTCATGTGGCGGGAGGATTTTTGCTGGACAAAAAAAAATTGAGTGATTTCAAATTAAAATTAAATGCTATCATAGGAAAAAATTACGCGAACCCACGGCAAGCAAAAGTGCTGATTGTCAGTTTTGTATTAATTACAGTAAAAATTACGATGATTCAAATTATGAAAACATAAAAGTTATCCTAGAATTAAAAATGGAGGTTTGGAGAATCCAATCCTACCCAATCCCTCCAACCCATAGCAACCCAATGTAGCTGTTGCACGGCGTGGTGTGGCGTCCTTTTCTTCGGCAATGATTGGCTACTCAGTCTCTCTTTCCCCCATATCGCGGGAATCAAAAAACAAATATTCTACAACAAAGCAAACAGCGTTTGCATCCTAACCAAAACAACTACATAAAATCATGAGACAAAACTTAAATACAAAGGACAAATTATATACAACATAAACAAAATAGAAAAAGTAATATTCTTCATTCTTGGTCCACTTCTCGCCCACGGATAAAAAGTCTAGTTGGATTTTCAAAAAAAAACTTTTCGCGATAAAAACCGCATGGTTGCTCATTGCACTCTAAAATTTTATATTTAAGCATGTATTATGAAGGTCATTATTGGTGCAAAATATGGGGCCTTTTCATGAAAAACAAGGTTGACAGTTTCCTCGTTAGCATCATGTAAGTTCAAGCCAATGGTGAACTGAAGCATTTCCCAATATACTTATATTAACACCTAAATATACTAAATAAAACTTATTTCTGCCTATTGTTGGTAACGTTGATAGGTGTTCTCAAATTCTAAGCTACTGGTACCGATACCTAGCTCCTAGAAAGACTTCGGCTATTAAGTGATATATTGAGCTACAATTACAATTATATAGGTACAATTAGGTTATATAGACCTAGATATAACCTAATTGTACCTATATAATTGTAATTGTAGCTGTACATTTCACAATCTAAATGTAAGAAATGACATAAATGCGCCGGAATCAGTATTAAGACAGCGATCGATAGCAATATTCGTCAACAAAATTGTTTGAAGGTCGCATGTCGAATACAGGTTTCTTGTCAGCTCAATATCAATTTGACATACTATACATTCCTTTATTTGGACAAGTGCACCTGACTGACTAACCAATGTACACTAACCGAAGAATATGCTTATGCACTAAGCTAAATTAATAAACCCTCTTACGAGCTCACGTATATGTGTAAACACATACATATCAATTCAAAAAAATTTATGCATATAGGTAGTTTATTTCACGAACAACAGCAAATATCGTAATTAAATTAACAGCGATGTTGTTTACAGTATTTATTTTGCTGTTGTACTAGTTAATCTTTGCTATGTTAAGTTCCGTTTTGTTGTTGTCAATATGAAACTAAGATGCCTACGCAGAAGGAATTTTGAAACCACTTGTGCATAAGCCGTTGAAGTGGCACGTGGACTGTAATATACTAATGCAGCATTACAACTATTACAAGTTGTTTAACAAGCAATTCAAATAACTTTTAGATAATTAAAGAGCCAAGATATGAATTAAGCTATTTCCGACGCATATAAACAAATTTATGAACCTACACTGAACCGGAGCACATGAATGACAATTCTTATTTTCATTTAGCCTCCTAAAAATTCCACGATGAAAAATTCGTCGACTGTTTCTCTTTTGCTATTCTCCATCTTATTTTTGCAACAATTTAATTTTTGCACTAGTCTTTCTGTTCAGTTTTTCAGAGAACATGAATTGAAATTGATAACAGCATATAAGAACCAAATCTTCTCAATCTGGAAGCCAACAGATGGGATCGAAAACTTGGGAAAATTCATATCCACAACTCTGTCCGAAAAACATTGTCTAATCTACATCTACAATTTTCTCAAAGTCAACCTAAACCTAAGGGGATCGATTGACCCGGTATTAATAATGAACTTAGAAATTGTCCTCGTTAGAGAGGCTGGATATTACAATCAGTTAATTTGGATGCAGGAGAATGGCAATAAATCCAGCCCTATCATAAATCCCTGTTCAAAAATGATTGTCACCATTGAGTTTCAGTTTCATTATCAAAGTAATAAGTTATATCACCTCTGTGCTCAGCTGAATTTCTCGAGATTTGCTAAAGGAAACAGGCCGTGGAACTGTGTTGTAAAATTGGACATATTTCCTCCTATTCCGTTGCCAGGAAGCAAGAGTTTTACAGATTCACAACTTCTGGGAGATATATGGGTCGAGCCAGTACAGCATCCACCAGCTTGGCATTTTCAATTCAAATCATCGGAAGCAAGGACGTTCTCGAGAGGAGTTTCCTTAATAAACATATTTATGATTCAAGCCAATACATTCAAAATGTTGCCCATGGAGAGACAGCAGAATGTGGTAAGTCACTGGACAGTCGAGTCATACAAAAAACTGATCGAATATCACTCGCTGACCACCAGATTGTTTCTTGTTAGCACCCTGTCAATTGGAAGAATCAAAGGAAATATCCTGATTGGTGACTCTAAAATTCATCAAATACTAACATTGGATTTTTGCTTTGATTGTTCAGTTCTTTTTCAACCCTTTTCACCAAGTAAATGGCTAAACTGGGAGATTCTATTATTTCATGGAATGACATTTGATCATCGTGTCCCTTTCAAATTCAATGAGGCAATTAATATTGGGAGGTTACCAGATATTTCTATATTAGATGGAAACTTTAATTTTAGAGATCACTTCACCCTTTGCAACAATCTTTTCAGGAAGGGAGGACAGTATTTAAAAAAGGTTTTGGAAGTTTACCCCCAACCTGTCAATCAAATCCTTCACTTATCAGTTTACCTGTGGACTAGCATTTGGAAGAATTACACTTACCAGACCTATGGGATCAAGTGTACCAATTCCCACCAAAGTACTTGGGAAACTGTCGTGAATGGGTTTGAATTAAAACCAGGCTTAGATGCAAATTACGATTTTATTCCATATCCCCACCACTTACCTTTATCAATTCCTGATAGATTCAATGCCCTCCAGTTTGTGAGTTGTGGGTGGCGGGGCATTCAGTCCCTGTCATTTAGTGAGCTTGTCAGCGTATATGATGCTAAGACTTGGGGTTATCTGGTCACTTTTATTTTGGTCGTGCCGATAATACTGCAAACAATAGCTTTGATGAATAAAAGGAAGAAGCGGTTCGACCACTTCTTGGCTGTCATTAAGGTGTTTTTGGAGCAGGGAAATCCCTTTTCAACCAATCTCCTTCGTAGCAACCCCATCCGAATTTTAACCGCAAGCTTGTTTCTAGCTGCCATTGTGCTTAGTAACGGTTACAAGAATAGCAACGTTTACAATATGCTGCTACAAAGGAAACCCCTCCGGTATGAATATTTTCAACAGCTTGTCACTGATAATGTTAGCGCTTATTCAGAGCCGGGCTTTATTTACGTCAAGTACATTTCCTTTTTCCACGATGATGAACCGAAACTTGTATTCGAGAGACATGCCCTTCGTGGCACCACAAATTTGACTGAGCGTGTTGTCCTGCAGTCGATGGTGCTTTCCGTTTGGAAACTTGGGGAAAACTATGGATGGGATCAAAGTTTAAAGCTTCTTTCCTTAGTAAAAAATCACACGAGCCTTCATCCAGTATATGATTTTGCAGACTCCCTGTTGCGACTGTATCGACTTATTGTCTTATGCAACAAAAGCGAGTTTTCGTGGGGTGTAATGAGCCAGTATAGAACCAACATTTCGCAACAATATTACAAGGCCAAGGAAGACACACTAGATCGGTTTGCAAATAATTGTAAATGTGCAAGCGGAAAAACTGCACTGATTCTACCAGCCGAAACTTGTCATAATTATACTAGAGAGCTTAAGCGAAAAGGAATCCATGCAAATGTTGGAAAGGAAGTTTATTTTCAGTCCACTCTGGGATTTCATTTAGTTGGAATCCTTCCCGTATTTCTTGTAAAACGGGTGAAAAGTTTCAAAGAATCTGGGATACAGGAAAGATGGATGAATTTGGTATGGCTGGCCTCTAACCCTCAGAAGCGCAGCAATTCTCTGAGGGATGATGGGCCTGCAGCCGCCAAATTAAATGGGAACGTGGTTGTTATATTTGCAGTACTTTGTTTGGGTCTCATACTTTCGTTGATGTGCTTTATTATTGAGTATGTTGTAACAGGTATAAAAATTGTTACTACAAAGGTAAAGCCAACTGTGCTTTTGCTATATAAAAACTCTTTCTACAGCATAAGAAAATAAGGAGACTTTAACGGAGCCCAGTAATTCGAATTATTCTGGTTTCAAGGAAAATCTTTTCAATAACCTGTTAATAACATACTTTATAAAGTTAATAAACTGGACCCTATGAGGATAAGTGCAATTTAATGCTTCCTGTCGTGTGCCTTGGTGCATTTTTTGTTAGCTTCAAGTTGGATAATTATTAGCATTAAATGTTCATTTAATTCTTTCTTGGATTGTTGCTTCAAAGAAGATAATACTTTTGTTTTAAAATGTTGTTTTAAAATTTAAAAAAAAATGGCTGGCAAAAATAACCTGCATTCTGATGTGAGCAAAATTTGGGCGCAGCTTGTGTTTAGGGTACGGACGGGAGCAATCACCTCAGGAAATCACATTTCATCATCATCGCGTACATTTTTTTTTTTAGGAGAAGTAGATAATATGTTTTTCCAAAAATATTGTATTACCATATCGCTGAATTGAAATTAATAGTTATCCAAAATTTCTTTAAAATGTGAAAATTTGTTGCATAGTTATATCAATCATGTCATCATATGTGCATCATTTAAGCTTAATCTGTTCCGAATTCGCAATGACTATTTGCAATGCATGGTGTGAATTTTAAATTATAACTGAATGGCAGTGTTAGTAAGTAAAAGATACCAGTGAATTTCATTGTAAAATAGATGCATGATATGTATATTTTTCAACGTTTATCCATTTTTGGTTGCCGTGAACCAGATTTTAGTTGTCAAGCCGCAGTGGGCCAGTTCCAACATACATGATTCAGCTAGCTATGCGTATTCATCACGATTATGTATATATTATGTTTCATTGTGTCGATATTGGTTAATTCGCATTTTAACCATAAAATATAGTGTGTTACCATGATGTATCTCTTTTCTGTTAAACTGCAAATATCACAAATTTTCAAATTCTGTTTTCGATTATCTCCATCAAATCAACTTATAATAACCTACATTTTGTAGCTTCATCAATCATGCGATTTTTATTGTTCCATGGCTGAAATGCAGGCTACTCTCTCAAGCAAATAACAAATTGTTTCTCCGCTTAGGTTTTGTTCAAGTGTGGTGAATGAGCAATGAGCATACACAAGGCCTCAAGAGTGCAATATAATTGCTTTAAGCAAAAACAAAACAATAAGTTTTTATATATGATTGTAAGGGGCTAAATGAGACGGCTGTCGGCGAAATTATGCTGCAGCTTAAGGTTTTAGGTACCAGGATGGTAATTTAGATCGGGTCACTTTAGAATTTTCTAAAAGCTGAATGTAACAGATAACTGTAAGCAAACGTGTATTTTACCGTATGACATAATGCAGCCGATACGCTGTTGACTTTTCTCTTCAAGCATCCGGAGCGCTCACGCTCCTTTTACTGTTCCCGTTGAGTTTTCTCGGTTGTATTTGAATTTCCGTAGGATTGTTTTCGATGCTACAAATTTCCTTCAGCTAGATACACTAGCTTCCTCCATTTGAACCTACATTGACCAACATGGTGCTGCAGTAATCGGTTTAATCAATTTGCAATGAAAAGTTGGTCTTGTTCGTTACAATTGATGTCGATATTGCTGTACAATTTTATTTCAATTGTCTTCTAAATTGAGCAGCTGTCGAGCTTAAACTGTTGTTTGAATTCACATCCCATTTTAAAGCCTTGCAGTTCTTATAACCGTTGTTATTTTTAGGTGCGGGATAATCAGCTCTCGTGACGTCGAGTGTAGATTGACAAAACTACAGTTGATATTTCGTTTGAATAATTTATTCGAATTGTTATACATAATGTGTAGTTATGTCGCTCTTATATGTATTCACAAAACTAGCAGCAAATCCAATAAAAAACACAAAAGAAACACAAACTATTTACAAGGCTATGCTAGGCACAATCTACATTTTCCGTACAGTAATGAACCCCGTCAGGAATAACTGGAATAGAGCACAAAATGCTGCCCCACGCCTTACCTCTTCTTTTATAAATTGTCCTACAGCTATTTTCATCAGTCCTCTGTACAACCAATAATGCCCTTTTAAAATCTTCAGAGAAAGGGATTAGTACTGGGAAGTCGAAACGAAAAACGCGTTTAAACGCGTTTATTTGTTTCGTTTTTAAACGTGTTTTGAAACAAATGTAAAACGTTTCAGACCTTAAACAAAACGAAAATAAACGTTTCATTCGAGAAACAAAACGAAACAAAACGAATAAACGCGTTTTATTTTGTTTATTTTCAGTACTGTTTACCACAATGTTTTGAATATGTATCCGCTAAAATCAGCTTGA
This sequence comes from Lepidocyrtus paradoxus, assembly GCA_034696885.1. Classification (NCBI taxonomy): domain Eukaryota; kingdom Metazoa; phylum Arthropoda; class Collembola; order Entomobryomorpha; family Entomobryidae; genus Lepidocyrtus; species Lepidocyrtus paradoxus. The sequence goes on from JAQGAH010001384.1 coordinate 6,776, forward strand.
TTTCTGAAATCATTTGAGTTACCGTTACACTTTATTTTTGTAAACAGATGTAAAAGGGTCAACTAAAGTATCGTATTGTTATTTTTAATTATTGTTACGAGTGAGGTTTCAATTCTTTTGATAATCAAAATGCCAGATCAATAGCCAATTGTAATTAACGATACTATTCACTAGTATTAAAAAGTTTTTTTCCCCAAAGAAATACCTTAGGGAATCTGTATTTTGACAATATATCATTTAGAAAAACACTGGCATTGATTGAATTTTAAGATGGTGGTCCAAGTCAATTCATTTTAAATATATTATATACCGTGAAAGAAAACTACTCTACAAAGTTTGGCACTTCAGTTTAATTAATTAAATTTAGTTTAATTTTCTACAATATGCATTGACAAAACACGTTTAAACGCGTTTTGAAACGTTTCATTTGAATAAACAAAACGAAACAAAACACTTTATGAAAAAACAAAACGTTTTCCTTGTTTTTGAAACGTTTATTGTACAAAACGAAACGAAAAGTTTGTTTATAAACATGTTTAAACATTCCCAGTACTAAAAGGGATCGCAAATTCATCACAACCTACACTACTGGATTATTCTCTATTTGGAATCGGACAGACGGGGTGGAAAATTTGGACCAATTCATTTCATCATCACAATGAGACATAATAAGAGAGTACGATGACATGATCTATGGACTGTATTTATGAATCTGAATATTATATTATGTATCTACTCGATAATCTAACTGGCAATTGTTCTAAATTGTGCATTTGTGGGAGAACAGTTATTGTAACTGAACAATGATGCATGTAATAAAGTAATATCTAATATCAGTGACCGATATTATGATTAATCGATTTGTCTTTTCTCATCCAAACGTTCGACACGCTTGCGATCCTATTCCATTTATTGTCCTTGTCAAATTCTTGTTTTCGCAACCTGGTTTTCAATGATAAAATTTCTACACGCTACATAACTTCATTTAATTAAATTAAAAACTAGCCACTTGGACCGACGTAATACTCCAGTAATCAGTTGGATCAATTGGAAACGTGAAGTTAGATCCATCCGTTACAGTTGTTACAGTCTCTAGATTGTGTTCTGCTATGAAAAATTTAATTGTAGTTCCCATAAAAAATGATATTTATAAGGTTGCAACAAGAACAATTTACATTTTTGTACATTGGAGAGCCCCGTAGAATGATTACTTAATTACTAACGACGACTTTAATAAGTAAAACTTTGATTTTACGAGGGGCTAATGGAATAAAAACTGTAGCCTACATTACTAGGTTTCATTGAAGTAAGTACATAGGAGCAATCTACTTTCAAATCAAATCAAGCAATCAAAACTCAAAGAGGCTTATAGTGTTGTTAATTACCTAGAATAACTCAAGTAGAAATTTAGTGAGTTTTGCAATATTTTTACACCAGAACCAAGTGATGGAGTGCAAATTACAGTCTCACGCCGCATACCTTCTATTAGAAATAGTTATGTATCTATTTCCCTCAGTCCTCTGTACGGACAATGCCCCACTTAAAATCCTCAAGGAAGGTGATCATAAATTCATCGAAAGCTACAAAGATATAATATTCTCCATTTGGAATCGGACAGACGGGGTGGAAAACTTGGACCAATTCATATCAACATCATTGAAGAATCATCATTGCTTAATTCACATCACAAACTTTCTCAAGCTTGACCTAAATTTGAAGGAACTAACAGAGCCAATCCTCGTCAAAACTCCAGAAATCGGCTTCGCTGAGGAGGATGAAACAGACACGAAATCTTTCGTTTGGTTGTTAGAAACCAGCAACAAATCCATCTCATTTGAGTATCCATGTCAGGAAACAATTTTTGCACAATTGGATACTGAATACCAAATGCTTTACGTGTGTCCCCAGTTGGATTACTTTTCCTTTGCTATACGAAGCAAGCCATGGAGTTGTTCTGTAAATTTTGACCTATTGCCTCCCCGTCGATCATCGTACGACGAAGCCACTCCAATTTACAACTCAGCACTTGACTCTGAGATTGCTGACTTCGTCGACGTTGAGAACTACCCCTCGACTTGGTATTACTACTTTAACTTTTCAGGCCTTCGCGGAGCTTTACCAAACGGAATTCCAGAGATAAATATCTTTGTGGTGCAGAATGAACTATTTAACAAACTCTCTGGGACAGAGAAACGTGAACTAATTGCTTGTTGGACCGATGATTCTTATCGTGAATCAAGTTACAGTTCATTCGTCATTCAGATATTTTTAGCTAGCATGAACACATCGATCACTGCAGCAAGCAACATTTCAAGAAGTATCTCCCATATTAACAAAGTGGCTGCAGTTGATCTTTGCTTAGAATGCCAAAGTATTGTAAACCCAAATCCAATTCAGAAGTCGTTGTCATGGAAGGATTTTGGCAAGACAGTAAATTCCATCAAAATGGAATACGTCTCCGCAAAGGATGTGAGAGGTCTATCTATTTCTACCATCAACCTGTATTCAAAATTAGATGAAAACTTTGCACTTGAGGAACACATCCATATTTGTGACAATCTCTTCAAACGGGATGGCTCCAAAGCCTTCATTACTGTTGCAAAGGCATTTTCAGCTCCAGAAAACCAACTCTATCACTTATCCGGATATTTATGGAAAACGATTTGGAAAAACTACACTTTGAAATATATAGCCTGGTGTACCAATGAAATAGAAATGCCTGTCGCCTCAACTTACGATATCGGACGAGGATATTCTGACCTAATGCTAAAACTAAGCGCTGATATTAATTTTATTCCGTATCCCCTCCATTTCCCACTATTCGTTGAAGATAGATTCAACTCCCTCCAGTTCGTGAGCTGTGGCTGGAGAGGGGTCCAGTCAATGGCATTTGAGGAGCTTATCAATGTGTATGATTATATAATTTGGATTTGTATCCTAGCAACCCTTTTTGTGGTTTCGATTTTTCTCCAATTCCTCCAGCTAAGTTACCAAAACTGGCAGCAGCCAACGCATGAAAAATGTTTTGGAATCTTGAAAGTACTCTTGGAACAAGGGGATCCATTCCAACCAAACCTACTGAAATTAACTACAGCCAGGATCGTAATTGGGGGAATTCTGCTGGCAGGAATAGTTCTCAGCAACGGTTACAAAAACACGAACGTCTACAACATGATTCTCCCACGGAGTCCGATCCCGTATCAACATTTCTATGAACTTTTGAATGATAGCTTTACCATATACTCTAAGCTTGGAAAGATCGAAACATTCAGCATCCACTCAAATTTTAAAAAACCGCAGATCGTTTTCAAGCACAATTCCATCGTAGTCCAAGATGCCGTTCAAGGACAAGATTTACAAGTCTCAATCCAGTCCCAGGTTAATAACTCCTGGACATTAACAAAAGATTATCTAAGAGAGAAACAATTGAAACTGCTTGATTTAGTGACGAATCGTTCGGGAATCTATCCGGTATCATTTTTAAACGAGCTATTGGAAGAGATGTGCCGCCGTTATCGTCTGTACAGAAATTCCTCCGATCCGTATTTGAATGTAGAAGCATATGACTACGAGATTAATGTTCAAAAGCAGTATGGGGATGCGGAGGACATTGCTTTGTATGAATTTCTCAGCCACTGTAATAAATCTGCAGTCGTCCTCCCTTCCGTCTCTTGCCATAACTTCACAAAACGATTGAAGAAAGCGGGACTGCCAGGGAGTATTGGAAAGGAAACATATTTTTCCATTACGGTTGGATTCTACTTTGATGGAGCGATTCCCTTATTTCTACTAAAGCGAGTGAGGTATTTCAAGGAATCAGGGATACAAGAGAGATGGATGGAACTTTTGTGGCTGGGTTCCAATCCGGACAAAAACACGAAGTCGTCGATAGGGGCAGAACCGTCCGCCGCAAAACTGGGTGGAAATATTATCATTATATTTACTGTTCTTTCCTTTGGGCTGCTCATTTCTGTTGTTTTCTTCATGGCGGAACTTAAGTGGAGAATTTTAGCTTGGTTGACTATTTTGTTGAAACAGATAACAGCATTGGGGAGGTATATTGTGACATTGTTTGACCTTGGAAATAATGTTTAAAGTCATGCATGTAGAAATGAGGAAAGACTGTGAGGAAAAATTTTGTAATCAAATATTTTTATGGTAATTGAGTAATTGCTTTTACTGTGACCTTAATTAATGACAAATATATATATATATACGTATATATATATATATATGTGTATTGAAGAATTTGGAATGTAACGATAACCAATTTACGTGAGTCAACTCTCCTAGTTTGGGAACTGAAATATAGTTCGAATAGTAAACGTTCACAACTAAGGAGTTTAGATATCAGTCGTTTGTTTAAAAACATCTAAATGATTGCTAGGTATCTGCCAAGAAAAACAAGTTTCAAAACGGCGGCTTCTGAAAAAAAATTGAATTCTAAATGTTTGTCAACGTGGTCAGAACGACGCATTTACATTTTTTTTTAAAACATGTACGTTGCAGCCCAAACACATTTCTTTATTCATTTAAGACAGTGGACACTTATCATGCACGACACTACAGCACACGGTTTGTATGTAATGGTTTGCAAAAGAAGGGAAAGTCATAAACACAAGTAAACAATTTTGCTTCAAGAAATAAAATAAAATAAAATAAAAATGTCGAAGAAAGCTGAAGCCTCAATCTCCAGGGATTAGTAATTGAAATATTATTAAGTTTTATTGCATTTTAAACTATAATTATAAATATTATATTCACCACTCCGTTGATTTAATAAAATCCTTATAATCTATTGTTGCTGTAAAGCTGATATAGTGATTTTCAAGAACAAACGTCATTACGATATAATCCCGGTCTAGTTCAAATGTTGGAAAGTAAATTCATCATGATTTCACTGGGATTCCATTTACTACTGTTGCATTACAACTTCCGTTCATGAATTTACAAACTCATAACAACTTACAACTAGATTTTTCTTATCAAAGGTATTTACGTAAATTTATAATTTCGTCCTTGCAACCTTTTAGCATACGAATAAGCACTGTCATAAATTTGTTATATATGCTTTGGCTTCAACAGAATGGTCAACCAACCCAAAATTAGCCCCCGAAATTCCAGCACGAAGAGAATCCAGGAAGCAAACAAGCCTAAACAAAGGACACCAAATACAATGATAATATTTCCATCTAGTCGGGCGCCGGACGGACCCTCCCCCAAAGACGACATGGCCCTTTTATCTGGACTAGAAATCAACCACAAAAGTCCCATCCATCTTGATTGTATACCGGATTCCTTAAAATACCTCACTCGTTTTAGCAGAAACAAGGGAATTGCTCCGCGAAAGTAGAAGCCGCCAGTGAGCCAAAAGTACGTTTCCTTTCCAATGCTTCCGCCAAGTCCCGCTTTTCTCAACCGACTTGTGAAGTTATGGCAAGTGACGGAGGGAAGAATGAGAGCGGATTTATTACAGCGGCTCAGAAATTCATACAATGCATGATCCTCCGCATCTATAAATCGCTTTTGAACGGCTTTCTCGTAATCCATTGCTCGCTCATACAAACTATTTTTATTACTCTCTAAATATAAAATCCAACGACGGTACATCTCATGTAGTGATTCGTTTAAAAATGGCAAGTAATAAATTCCTGAATTATTTTTCACCAATTCAAGTAGTTCCAATTGTTTTCCCCTTGAATATTCTTTTGCCATTTTATAAGAGTTGTAAACCTGGGAATGGATTGCCACTTTCGAATCATCTTCTTCAGTGGCTTCTTCAATGATGACTGAATGACGCTTGAAACATAACCGTGGTTTTAACACATGCAATTTGATATTTTCCGTATTGATAAATCCAAGTCTAGTGTAGATAGTAAAGCTGTCATTCAAAAGCTCGCGGAAGTGTTGGTAGGGGATTGGACTCCATGGGAGGATAATGTTGTAGACGTTCGTGTTTTTGTAACCGTTGCTGAGCACGATTCCTGCTAGCAGAACTCCCCCTGTTACTATTCTAACTGGGGTTAATTTCTGAAGACTTGCTTGGAATGGATTCCCTTGCTCTAAAAGTACTTTTAACACTCCTATAAACGTTTCTTGTGCTGGATGCTTCCAGCTTTGATGATTTTGCTGGAGAAGCTGGAGAAATATTGAAGTAACAAAAGGCAAAGCTAGGATGCAAACCCATATTGTATAATCATACACCTTGATCAGCTCGACGAACGCTAATGGTTGCATCCCTTTCCAGCCACAGCTCACGAACTGGAGGGAGTTGAATCTATCCTCAACGAATAGTGGGAAATGGAGGGGATACGGAATAAAATCAATGTCAGCTTTTAATCCCGGTATCATCGAGTAAATGTGTTTTCTATTACTGTCGCCAGTTGCAGAGGAGGGTTGCTCTACTTCATTGTGGCACCCATTCCATTGGGTAGTGTAGTTTCTCCAGATAGTTTTCCATAAATATACCGACAAGTGATAAACCTGCTCTTCCTGAGCTGGAAATGACTTTACAACATTATTAACGGCATGGGAGCCATCCCGTTTGAAAATGTTGTTGCAAACACTGATGTGTTTGTAAAGACCAACGTTTTCATTTGTTTTGAAATTTATCTCACCAGTAGAGAAAAACAGACCCCTCACATCCTTAGATGAAACGAGTTCACTTTTGATGGCATGTAATGTCTTGACAAAACCATTCCATGTTATCCACTTCTGAATTGGGTCTGGAGTTAGAATATGTTGGCACTCGAAGCAAAGGTCAACTGTCCCAATATGATTAATACGGGATTCAATGGTAGAAACTTTGCTTGTTCCGACAGCGGGTGTGTCTACAGGCGCCAAAAAAAGCTGGATGACAACTGAGTTATAGTATGTACTAGACATTTGTTGATCATGATATGAGTCAGCAATCCAACTAGAAAGTAGCTGACGTTTCTCCTTCCCAGAGAGTTTTGTAAATAGTACATCCTGCACCACAAAAATATTTATCGTTGGTATGCTGCTAGGTAAAGCCTGATGAAGGCCTGGAAAGTTAAAGTAATAAAACCAGGGTGACGGATAGTTTATAGCAGAGTCGCCATGCGTAACCCAAGTGTCAAATCCCGCCTTGTGCATTGAAACGGCTTCTTCAAAGGACAGTCGACGTGGAGGTAAAATGTCCAAATTTACAGAGCAACTCCAGGGCTTGCTACGTCTAGCAATGGAAAAGTAATCCAACTGGGGGCACACCTCAAGCCTTGTGCGCCTATTGTCCAGCTGAAAAAAGATTGTCTCCTGACAGGGATGCACAAATGAACTGGATTTGTTGGTCGATTCCAGCAACCAAGTGACAGATTTCTTCTTTGTTTTAGCATGCTCAGTAGGCTCTGCGACAACGATTTCTGGAATTTTGAGGAGAACCGGCTCAGTAAGTGCCTTCAAATTTAGATCAAGCTTGAGAAAGTTTGTGATGTGAATTAAGCAATGATGATTCTTCAGTGATGTTGATATGAAGTGGTCCAAGTTGTCCACTGCGTCTATCCGATTCCAAATAGAGAATATTCGATTCTTGTGTGTTGTGATGAAGTTGTACTCATTCTCCCTAAGTAGTTTAAATGGGGGGTTGGTGCCGCAGAGGATTATTGGCGGAAATAGTTGTAGGGCTATTTCTAGGATGAATACTTCACGTAACTGCATTTTGTCCTGTATTATTTGTTTCCGTTACCTGTTACACAAATGGTGAAAGATATTTTCATTACATTTCCAAGTAATTAATCAACCTCCCTGTTGGGGTCACTAGGTTCTCCGCCACAGGAAGAATTAAAAGATTTTTCGTGTTGCAAGTTTATACGTTTTATGCGTTGTCTTTAGGTGAAAACTTGACCATCAATTGGGAGTTTTACTGTGAATCCAGGAATTCAATTTAAAGACTCTACCCATAAAAAGTTGCAGTGACATGTTCACAATTCAAGATCTTATATATTTACTAGGAAAGCCCGTTGGCGTCCTAGACGCCAAAGAAGCTAGAAGCTAAGAAGTTAGTTAAGTTTGAAAATGGCTTTGGAATACTACGTGGAGTTATAAGAATTACTGTGCTGATATGCAACTC
>JAQGAH010001385.1:0-14854 GCA_034696885.1 Lepidocyrtus paradoxus
AGAGGGAAATGCCACCGCAGCCCTCCTTTAGTCCAGGATATAATACGCTGTTTCCCAGAAAGCATTGAAGAAAGCCTACTGACACTGCTAATTTGATTGAAAACTATGAAATTCCTGCATTTGATTTAAAATACCTAACGATGGTAACTGAGATATGATTTAATTAAGCCGCTGATGTTAGGTTACTGTACATCATCATCGCATATGATGGCGTTAATTTTATAATAATAAGAAACTGAAACTGAGGTTTCATTTATGTAATTCATCAATTTTATTGTTAACCATGTTTTTGTTTTTAAAATATGTACATACTGACTCTTCTCTGGATAAACCGCATTTTCCAATCAAACATTTAAAACAAGTTTTACGCATTGACTGTATACACCCATTTCAATTCTGTTTGAGTAATGATTCACGAGAGTTGTCTCCACTAAATCCTTTGATAATATGATTTTTAACTAAAAATACTTTTTTATTAACTTAAATATATGAATGTGTTAAATCCGGGAAGCTAGAACTACAAGCCCTCTGCCCCTACGATTAAGCCTCCCAGAAGTCGTTAATTTTTGTTTGTATTACATTAAGTTAATTAGCCTTCTTTAAAGTAGAGTGCAGTTACAATTAAGTTTAATTTTAGGTTTTTTTAGTTTTACTCTCCCCGCCAAACTGGGCCACGGTTCTCAAAGCTGAGTCAGAGGCATATGCCCAAAAATCAATTTGGATCTGACCTTGGTCTTTAAGCAATGATGCTTATACCGGAACCTTTTTGATTTTGCTACCTCTCGGGAAATAGTAACAACAGTGTTTCAAGTAATTAATTAGCGTATATACTTAAGTACATTTTAAAACGCAATAAATAAAAAATGGATTGTTGACGACGTTAGACTACGGATTTTATTAACTTATTAATTTAAGCCGAAAGCTATAATTAATTTATCTGAAATTTTATTCACTAATCTGAAATAAACTAAATATATTTAGAGATTATGCAAAAATGGGCACAGAATGATTAAAAAATAATAATTGTTTCATATCATAGCATCATATCATCATCACCATCTCATTGTCATTGCCCGTAAAAGTCCACACTATCCCCATATTTCTTTACATCAGCATGATATGGTATGGTTTAATTATAACTGGACAAGGAGAAGAGGAGAGACCCCACCTCCACCCAACTTTCCCACCAATCCGGTGACATCATTGAAAAGGGAGCTAAAAGCCCAAAACTCTTTCCCACATTTCAGCATTGCTCAATAGCAGAAGCATGCGTAGGATAGGGGAGGGAAAGTGAAGCAAACAGCAAACTGCTTTTCAGCATTGAGATGGCTCAACTGACAGAAAAAAGTCCGCGTATCAATTCTACATCCAGTTCAGTTCCTCTGTTTGTGGTCAGGTCCATGAGTCAACTGCCAAAAAGAAAATTGAAAGTAGCCGTTACGGTTTTTCTCGTTTTCTGCATCGTTTGTTGATGTTTTTTGTTAATCGTTAGTTGAGATCGAGTTCAGACTGGTTGTCCACCACCAAAGTGACGAATGACAAGGTACAAGTAAAGGAGGGAGAGAGGATTGAGTTCAGTACACCTTCAACCTTCTGGACTTGAGGGAAGGAAGGAAAAGAAAGATACCCTGAGGAGTCAAGTGTGAGAGTTCAAGAGTTCAAAGTTTAAGAGTGTTTAAAAGAAAGCAAGGGGTAAGTTAGGAAGAAAGGAGGTTAATATTTACATAATTTTATTGCATGGGCTTTAATCTTTAGGTTTAGTTAAAATATTTCCCGTGGTAGCAGCTATTATCTCATGGGGTTGTTGAAATGGTTTTGGTGGTGGCCAGTGCGTTATTTTTTGACTTGCTCAATAAACTGAGCACTGTGCTGCTACTTTCAGCTAATGTTGAAAAATGTATGTGATTTAAATTTAAGCACCAATTTTAATGTCTTTTTTGTAAATTAAATTTGTTCTATAGAAAAGTGTTCGAGAACCAGGAGCACTGTCAATCCTGGAAAGAACTGGAAGGAGAGAAATTAGCTGGTGACTAAAAGTTGCAAGTAAAATATCTCTAGGAATTGGGAGCCCAAAGCCACTTCAAATGGAAAAGTAGTAGTATCCTTGGGGAGGACTTTTAATTGTTTTTTTTCAGATTTACATTACCTGTAAGCACACAAAACTAAATTGAATTATTAATCCTTATGAATTGCTTTAGTAAATAAATAATTAAAGTCTGAATTATACCAACTTATTATTAATTACTAATTATCAAGTAAATACATATGTGTTCAAGAATTGTAATCTGATTTATTTATTATTTGAAGAGGGAACCGCCTCAGGGGCAGAATATAGATATGTCATCCGAATCGAAAACGCCCAGCAGGGCAAGTATTGGGGTCAACACCTGTACAAATACTACTCCCCAATCGGCCCAATCCCCTTCGGGACTCAGCGCCAAGAGGTGTGTGAATGGGCGACAAATTTTTGGCTTCATTTCGGTCATGAGTGAGGATGGACCTGATATAAGCAACGTGTTTGGGATTGGTAAAAACGAAATAAAAATTGGGAGAGGGAGCCAGAATGACATCAGAATGAATGCGAGACAGTTCTCAAGACACCACTGCACCATTAGAATTAATGAAGACGGTGGTAGTTTTCAGGTAAAAGCAATAATTTAATTATAATATTTATTTGTTATTTGCTACAAATAACTTTAAACTTAAATTACGTTGGATGGTTTTTTAAGTACTTTGCTTTCAATTATTAGGTTCGTTTGTCAAATGAATCGACTCAGAAGAATGCAACAAAGGTGTTACCGTATGTGCTTCCCCATGGGAACTCAGTCCTTTTGGATAACCCCTCCGTATTTCTCCTTCAAGGACGAAGATTTAAGTGGATGGAAAATTGCAAGGACTTCAGCGCTGACAGCGTTGAAAAATCATGTGGCCAGTCCATCGTCTACCTGTTTGAAGAAAGCAAGAATCAGCCTATGCTCAATAATGTGGTGGAACATTCCTGCCAAACAGTTCGTAAGTCTCCATCCGAAAGCAAAAAGTCACCTGCAGGGTCTCCTACCTCATCACCCAAGAAGCGGAGGACATCATTGAATGTCAGCCTACAACTAAGGAAGGCCGCACACAGACACAACTTCCAATCTTCATTCCAGCAATTGCTATTATGCTCTCCGGCCAATTCCATCGCAGAGGAGGACAATGACACGGACGAGGAAAGCGGTGAAAGTAAATCCTCCCCTAATTTAATAAGCTTCTCACCTGACCTGTCTGAGCCAGACCTGGCTTCGTTATCTCCCACTAACCCACAAATTATCAGTAGTATGCACAATGCCAGTGGCAATGACAAGTCCCTCATTGATTTCTCTTCTCCATCTCCAGCTTCACCAGGATCGCCCAAAGTCAGCAATGTTGGGATGCAATCCCCTTCGCCCAGCAAAAGCAATGTCTCAGTGTCTGAGGAGTCAGTTTCCGTTTCCGCAAGGACATCAGCAGCTTCAACTAGACAAGGTCTCAGAGTTTCTGGCACGGAAAACAAAGTTAATCCAGATGTGATTCATGGCTCTGATCTTCGTATGGAAAATGAATCGGTACTTGGAATTTCCGCACTGTATAAGACAGTTGAAGAAGGAAACACGACCTTAAACAGTTCCCAAGTTTCTTCCACTTTTGATGCTTTTACACCCATCAAAAATAATGATTCCAGTCCACGGAAATCCATCCGACGCAGTTCCAGGCTTTTTGATGGGTCAGAGACTCCCAATCATGCTGTTATTAAGACCACCATTGATGCCACTTTGCATTCTCCAGCACCATCTGGAACACCTATAGTCAGCAGTGTTGAGATGCATTCACCTCTGCCCAGCATTACTTCACTGTCCCAGGAAGCCTTTGCCGCAATGACATCTTCTACACCGACCAGAAAAAGTCTCAGAGTTTCTTGTATGGAGAACAAAGATAATCCAGGTGATAGAAATGAATCAGTACTTGGAATTTCCGCACTGTACAAGACAGTTGAAGAAGGAAACACAACCTTAAACAGCACCCAAGCTTCTTCTATCTTTGATGCTGCCATTGATGCCTCTCCCATCAAAAATAATGACGCCGGTCCACGGATCCCTATGAGACGTAGTTCCAGGCTTTGTGTTGGGCCAGAAACTCTCAATCAAACTGCTAATAAGTCCATCATTGATGTGACTTCTCATTCTCCTGCACCATCTGGATCGCCTAAAGTCAGCAATGTTGAGATGCAATCCACTTCGCCCAGCAATGTCTCAGTGTCTGCGGTATCAGTTTCCGGAGAATCATCACCTACACCGACCAGGCAAAGTCTTCGAGATTCTTGTATAGAGAACAAGGATAATCCAGATGACGGAAATGAATCAATACTTGGAATTTCTGCATTATATAAAACAGTTGAAGAAGAAACTACAACCTTAAACAGCTCTCAAGCTTCTCCAGCTTCTGATTCTTCTTCCTCCGCCATCAAAAATAATGAAACTACTCCACAGACACCGATCAGGCGCAGTTCCAGGCTTTTTGTTGGGCCAGAGACTCCCAATGAGACTGCTACTCCATCTCCTGCTGGATCTCTTAACATTACTAATTTTGAGATGTATTCAACTCCGTGCAGCAATGTCTCGTTGTCTAAGGTATCAGTTTGTGCAAGGACATCAGCAGTACCAACTAGGCGAAGTCTCCGAGCTTCCGGTACGCAGAACAAAGTTAATCTGGGTGACATTCATCGCTCTGACTTTCCTGTGGAGATGGAAAATGAATCAGTACTTGGAATTTCGGCATTGTACAAGACAGTTGAAGAAGGAAACACAACCTTAAACAGCTCCCAAGCTGCTTCCACTTGTGATGCTGACATTGATGCTACACCCATCAAGAATAATGACGCCACTCCACGGACACCGATCAGGCGCAGTTCCAGGCTTTGTGTTGGGCTAGAGACTCCCAATCTAACTGCTAATCTTACTTCTGAAGCTGAACCAGAAGTACCAGTTACAGAGGAAAAGAAAACTGGGGAGCAAAGCAAGACAACCAATAAGACCCCAGTTAAAGCCGAGCCGAGTTCAGTTGAGCAGACTAGGACACGAAAGGGAGAAGTTGCTGAGTCGCAAGCGGAAAACCAGGTGGTTACTCCGAAACTAAAAGAAATTCGAAATGAAGCGCTAGAAGAAGCTGAAATGGCTGCTGAAATGTGCAAATCAATGGAAGTGGGGCAAAAGAGGGCCAGCTCTCAGCTAAAGAAGATCTCCTCATCAACTGATCTGAATGACTCAGCCGCGACTTTGTTATCTCCCGCTGACTCACGAAGTGACAATGACGAGTCCATCATGGCGACTTCTCATTCTCCAGCACCATCGGGATCTCCTGTTGGAATGCAGTCCCTTCTGCCCAGCAATCCGCCTGAGGAACCAGTTTTTGCTAGGACATCAGCAGCACCAACTAGGCGAAGTCTTCGAGTTTCCAGTATGGAGGACAAAGCTAACACAAATATTATGCGTCTCTCTGACGTTCCTTTGCAGAATGAATCAGTACTTGGAATTTCGGCTTTGTACAAGACAGATGAAGAAGAAAACACAACCTTAAACAGTTGTCAAGCTTCTTACATCTGTAGTGCTGCCTCGCCCATCAAAAACAATGACACCACTCCATGGACACCGACCAGACGTAGTTCCAAACTTTTTGTTGGGATGGAAACTCCCAATCAAACTGCTAATAAGTTTATCATTGATGCCACTTTTCATTCTCCTGCACCATCCGGATCTCATGACATTACCAATTTTGAGATACATTCAGCTCCACCCAGTAATGTCTCCCTGTTTGAGGAATCCTTTTCCGCAAGGACACCAGCTACACCGACCACCAGGCAAAGCATCAGAACGTCTTGTATGAAGAACAAAGCTACTCTAGATGTCATTCATGGCTCTGCTTTTCCTAAGGAAAATGAATCAGTGCTTGGAATTTCGGCATTGTACAAGACGGTTGAAGAAGGAAACACAACCTTAAACAGTTCCCAAGCTTCTTCCATATTTGATGCTGACATTGATGCTACACCCATCAAAAACAATGGCACCGCTCCACGGACACCGATCAGACGCAGTTCCAGGCTTTGTGTTGGGCCAGAGACTCCTAATCAGATTGCTAATAAGTCCATCATTAATGCGACTTCTCATTCTCCTGCACCATCCGGATTTCATGACATTATCAATGTTGAGATGTCTTCAACTCCGCTCAACAAGGTCTCACTGTCTGAGGAATCAGTTTCCGGAGAATCATCAGTTAAAGCAACCAGGCAAAGTACTCGAATGTCTGGTATGAAAAACAAAGATTATGACAATTGTAGCTCTGATTTTGATCTTTCTATGAAAAATACATCAGTACTTGGAATTTCTGCACTATATAAAACAGTTGAAGAAGTCAGTACAACCTTAAACAGCTCCGAAGCTGCTTCCACTTGTGACGCTGGGTCGCCGGTCAAGAATGATGATGCCGGTCCACTGACACCCTTCAGACGCAGCTCCAGGATTTTTGTCGGGCCAGATACTCCCAATCAGACTGGTAATCTTACTACTGAAGCTGAACCGGAAGCAGCCGTCAAGGAGGAAAAGAAACCTGAGGAGAACACAAAGACAACTAATGAAAGCCTAGTTGAAGTGGAGGCATCTTTAACGCAACCCAGGACCCGAAAGGTGAACGTTTCTGAACCGCAAGCGGAAGACCAGGTGGTTACCCCGAAACCAAAACGACGTGGGAAGAAAACGTTAGAAGAAAGTGAAGAGGTTGCTGAAATAAGAGAACAGATGCAGGTGATTCGAAAGAAGAGGTCACAGCTGGATAAAACCCCTTCATCTGAAGAATCCAACAGGGAATCTGAAACAGCAATTATGGAGGAAACGAAAACTGAGGAGCAGATCAAGACAACTAAAGTTGACACGGAGCCTTCAGTTAAGCAATCCAGGACACGAAAGGTAAAGGTTGCTGAGTCGCAAGCCGAAATCCAACTTGAAATTCCAAAAGTGAGACGAATTCCAAAGAAAACGAAAGAAGAGAATGCTAAAATAGACGACCCAATAGAGTTGAGGCGGCAGAGAACCAGGACCAGGTCTAAGCTAAATACAATTCCTTCATCTGAAGAACCCAACAATGAACCTGAAACAGAAATTACGGAGGAAACGAAAACTTTGAAGACAAAGCCTACAGTTTTAGGCAAGACATCTGTAAAGCAACCCCGGACACGGAAGCTTGCAAAGGTTGCTGAGCCGCAAATTGAAGCCCAGGTGGTTACCCCAAAACCAAAGCGGCTTCCAAAGAAACTTGGAGAAGAGAGTGAAGAGGCCGCTGAAATTAGCGAACCAAAACCAAAGCGACTTCGAAAGAAACCGGTAGAAGGAAAAAAAGAAACTGCTGAAATGAGCGAACTGGTGAAGGTTGGTCGTAAGAACACGAGGTCTCAGCTAAATAATATCCCTTCATCTGAAAAATTCAACAGTGAACCTGAAACGGCAATTATGGAGGAAAACAATACGGAGGAGCACATCCAGACAACTAATAAGACTCAAGTTGAAGTGGAGACATCTTTAAAGCAAAGGACACGTAAAGTAAAAGTTGCTGAGCCTCAAGCCGAAGTCCAGGTGGTTACCCCGAAACCAAAGCGGCTTCGAAAGAAACCTGGAGAAGAGAGTGAAGGGTCTGCTGAAATGAGCGAAAAGGTTATTCGAAAGAAGACGAGGTCTCAGCTAAATAAAATCCCTTCATCTGAAGAACCCAACAGTGAACCAGAAACAGTAATTACAGAGGAGAAGAATGCTAGGGAGCAAGGCAAGACAACTAAGGCCCCAGTTGAAGCTAAGCAATCCAGGAGACGCAAGGTGAACGTTTCTGAGCCGCAAGCGGAAGACCAGGTGGTCACCCCGAAACCAAAACGACGTGGGAAGAAAACGTTAGAAGAAAGTGAAGAGGTTGCTGAAATAAGAGAACAGATGCAGGTGATTCGAAAGAAGACGAGGTCACAGCTGAATAAAACCCCTTCATCTGAAGAAACCAACAGTGAATCTGAAACAGCAATTATGGAGGAAACGAAAACTGAGGAGCAGATCAAGAGAACTAAAGCCCCAGTTGAAGCGGAGCCTTCAGTTAAGCAATCCAGGACACGCAAGGTTAAGGTTGCTCAGCCCGACGTCCAGGTTGATACCCCGAAGCCAAAAAGACTTCGAAAGAAAGCGGTAGAAGAGAATGAAGGGAATGTTGAAATGAGCGAATCGGTGGAGGTTACTGAGGTTAGTCGAAAAAGGACCTGGACCAGGTCTCAGCTAAATAAAATTGCTTCCTCTGAAGAATCCAACAACGAGCCGGAATTAGTGATTCCAAAGGAAAAGAAAACTAGGGAGCAAAGCAAGACAACTAATGCTCCGGTTGAAACAGAATCATCAGTTAAGCAAACCAGGACACGCAAGGTAAAGGTTACTGAGCCACAATCGGAAGGGCAAGTGGTTACCCCAAAACCAAAACGACTTCCTAAGAAAACGGTAGAAGAGAATGAAGAAAATGCTGAAGTAGGCGCACCGGTGGAGGTTAGTCGCAAGACTCGCAAGAGGACCAGGGTTCAGCTAGATAAAGTCACCTCGTCTGAAGAATCCAACAACGAGGCTGGAACAAACAAACGTCGGCTTCGTGAGAGGAAGTGAGATTTGCTCAATTCACCTCAAGTAAACATTTATCTTGTCTTGTAAAATATTGTTATTTTAATTTTCTGTTAAATTTAAAATGTGTAAAATGTAAATGGTTTTTATGAAAAGATAGAAATGTCTACGATTTGTTAAATGTTATTAACTCTCAATTTTATACAAAATATACCATATATCTAAAAAAGAATTAAAATTTGTTGTTAACATGATCATGATTTGTCTCAAATAATATGTATCAAGACATTTCTGGAAAAAATTAATTTGCCTATGTAGTAAAGCTATTCAAAATTTTATTTAAGTGATAAGTATTTCTAAAGCCAACTCACTTCCGGTGATTTTTATGTGCCGTGGCAGGCATAGACGTGGTAAAACTAAATTGTAGTTAACTGGACGTGTTCTATTATACAAAAGAGCTTTATGCTTAAAAAATATAAATTCTATATGCAAATGTAAATACTTCTGTAGTTCATAGTTTAACTTCGATATTCTCTATTCCTAATAATTTTTGAAACTCAAGTTTACCTTCCAATTTTAGATTCCAATATTGGATATGAAACTTAAGCTTGTACATGAAAATGGATTAAATGGAATGAATAATAAACAAATCATTTTGATAGTTTTAAATGCCGTTGTATTCCAATTTGAAAAATTAAATTTTAGATTATTCGCTCTTCATATAGGATAGATAGGATTGTATTTAGTTTTTTAATTAAAATCACCTGGCTTAAATATACAAATGGTTAATAGGTACGGTTATAATTTGAATTATGTGGATGATTTCATGGAGCCATGAAATGCACACCGAAAATGGCGGAAAAAGTTTTAGTTACATGATTAAAAAATATAAAAATAGTATATTTAAAGTTAAAAAATTAAAAGGTAACTCATTAGTCACGAGATGCAAAAAATAACTGTTAAAATACATACATTCTAACACATGGTTTTTATAATTATAATTAATACCACTAATTTAAAGTAAATACTCAGTACTTGGTTAGGTTAGTATCTACTGAGAGTTTATCCTTGACCTTGTATGCGAGCCTCAAATTTCGTTAAAGTCTTATCTTCTTGCCTGCCGAGATCTTCTTGTTTAGCTACTGAGTATTATGCTGCTGTCGCTATCATATCATGGAAATTCCATTTGAAATGATCATACTCCATGTTCCAAATCTTCTTTGTAGGTTTTCGTTGCCCTATGAATCATATCATAGTGACTTTTGAGATCAAAAGAAAAGCGAAATATTTTATTGCAAATGCGGCACTGATTCCTAGGTTCAAACGAGTTATTTGGACGCGGAGACTTCTTCGAGACTTCCATTTTAAACATAAGCTTCTTGTGATAACGATGCATGTGCTGACGAAGGAGGTACGCAAACTTAAAACTCCTCTTGCAGAGTTAACAGTTGACCTGGTAGCGCCTCTCATGCTGGACATTTATGTGTCGCTTGCGGCTAGAGTCAGACTTGAAGCTTTTATGGCACTGCATGCATTGAAAAGGACGCTGCATTAGCGGCGGTTTCAGGCTTCGAATTAGCTGAGGAACCTGATCCTTACGTATCGAAATTGGTACGTCCAACATGGACTCGAGGATTGGCGCCTGAGAAGCGCTTAATCGGACCTGTCCTTCTCCCAGTAACGTAATTTGATTCATCTGTGCATCTGGATTTTTCCGTTGGTCATGATGTTTTAAAGTAACATGACTGTGAAGGTGCTCCATTTTCTCAAACTTCATCTCACAGATTTGGCAGTTGAAGGGAAAGACTTCTGTAAAAAAAAGTTAAATCAGTAATTTAGTAGATTCCTGCTCAGTTGTTGCTTTTAGCTTTCAAGGGAGATGTACAAAATGAATTCATTTTAAAAATCAAGTTTACCTTCAGTTGGACCCCAATTTTTATATTCACAAGAGGTGGATAGCGTTTTCAAGTCCACTTCGGGAACGAGAAGAGGAGGCGATGGTGGTCCTAACTTTCCAAATTCTCTCATTGCAATGGCCTCCACTGCTATTTCCATTTCTAATCTCGGCATTTCGGCGAAATCATTCAGTTCCTCTTCATTTTCATCGTCGTGATCCTGATAAAGGGGATCCGATAAGCAATCCAAATCCTGAGCACCGTCATCCTTCACCTCTATGTCTGAGGAGTTAACTGATCGTAATATCCTAGTTTTGGCTAATTCATCCTCAGTCAGTTTTTTAACACGGACCTTTGGCCCCTGTAATTTCAGGTCACCTTTGAAAACAAGAAATAAAAATATTTTTTTATGGAATACTGAAAGAAAATATAATGAAGGTAAGAAAAATAAAACGGTTATTTCTTACATTTTTTGACAGTCTCGGTCCGGAACTTTTCAACAAGATCGGAAATACTGAGATCTCGCTGGTTCGCAGACATCCTTCTCCAAAACCACTCCTTCCTTTGCTGGTTCCCATCCCCGACACGGATCCTGTTGCAAAGCCGGCTTAAGCAATCATTAATTTGAAGCTGGATCTTCTCCATTTGTTCGTGCAGCTCTGCGAATTCCTCGGTAATGCTGGCGCACCCAGGACAAAGGGCCACTTTGAGGTCTGGCACTTGCTCATGTTTTCCCTCAAGGATATTCGAAATGGGCTGCGACCCCCTTAGTTGGAGCCGTAGATTGGTAAGGAGTTTTTCAACAGGGGTCTTGAGGAATCGAGAGATTCTCTTGGTTGAATAGTTCGGAATGGTTAGATAATCACGGTTACTGTGAGGATCGTCGATAAGAACAAGATCGCTTTGTTTAAAACATATCACGCATATTCCTTTCGAATCTATTACCAGTCTCTTCTGGCATCTTCGTCAAAACTACAGTGTCTCATTGTGAAGGGGGTTGTTTTTAATTATGGCACAATAAAATCAATTGAGACAACTATTAATTCTGAATGACAACCATTGTTTTTCCCCTTGTAAAGTAAAAAACAGTTCAAGTAAAACTTATAGTTTTTAAATTAAAGCCGACGGCTGTTCCGAACTGTGACTGTTGACAAACTTTGCTTTCCTTTGTGTTCGGTTTCTCAGCTGGATTTGTTATTTGTTATTGTTGTGTATGGTTTAATTTTTGTCGCATGGCTCATACCATTTTATTACCCTCATATACCAGTCTAGCGAGAACCGTTATTTAATTGGTTGAAAGGGTAACTAATTTACAATTAACTTTGTTGGTAGAATAATGGCTTTGCAAACCAAAATCGGATCGGAAAATGACTGATTTAAAAGGCAATTTAAATTTGCATTAGAGGGTTGATAATGTTGACAAAGTTTGTTCCAAGTAGCCCCATTCTAACTTCTGTGATGGGGGGCTGAATCCATCTCACAATTTTGGAATGGAAACAAGCAGAGAGAATTGAGAGAAAGCACGCAACGTGTTCTTGCAAGGCTAAAAGGCTGTGCATTTATTTTGGTTTTTCTGTGATTTACAGTTTCACTCACCTCAATCAACCAGCTTTTATTAAATAATTTAAATACAAACACGACAGCATTGGCAACTATTAAAACGGTTTTAAGTTTTAAATATATTAATTTTACTAGAATGGTTGAGTAAAGTGTACATTGATTGAAAAATAATCTAGAAGTTATATATACCAGAAACGAATGTTTAAGTTGTTAGTGCGTAATATTGTAACTTTTCGCCGTATACTTTGTAATTGCGATTTACTGGATCAGTTAAAAGGGGAATAGGATCAACTTCAAGATGGTATTTTTTACTTGTAATGCATGTGGAACCTCATTAAAGAAGAACCAGGTGGAGCGACATTTTGGGTGCAGTCGCTACGTTTCGTGCATGGACTGTCAGAAAGAATTTTGGTAACGCAAAACTATATTTGTACTTGGATTTAATTCTATTGTAATGAATAGGAATATAAAAATTTTGCCATTTTTGTTATCAATCCAAAAAAAGTTCAAATAGTTGTCCTTGTTAGTTATTAATTGTTAGTGTTTCTGTGTTTACAGCGGAGACGAGTACAAAGCCCACACGAGATGTATCTCTGAGGCGGAAAAATATAATGGTCCAGATTGGAAGCCCCCTTCCAGCCAGAATAAGGGGGAGCGGAAGCAGTTTGCGTGGGTAGAGACGGTCAACTCGGTTCTGGAGAATGGGAGGACAAGTATGAGCCCAAAGCAGGTTGCCCTCTTGAACGCCATCACGCAGCATGATAACGTTCCAAGGAAAAAGCCAAAGTTTTTGGTAAGCATTCAAACTGTAAAATCGGAGTTAATTGTGACACCAAATTTTGAATTTGCTGAAGCGAATTTAATTAAATTTGTATCATCCCACATGTAGCAGTATTATTAAGTAGCTATGATTTATTTACAGAACTTTGTTAAAAACATAACGAGGAACTCCTTCGACTTATTCACCGTCGGCGCAGTCTGGGATCTTCTGGAGGCTGAGTGGAAAAGGCAAGCGGAGGCGAATAAGCCTCCTGCACAGAATGATGCCGCCAATGGACAAAATGAGACTGCTAATGGTTCGGCAAACGGAAACGGCACAGAAAATAATGACAATGATGAGGAAAATAATACTAAAAAGGACAAGAAAAAATCAAAAAAAAATAAACGAAAGAGGGAAGCAGAGAATGGGGATGACGAGGAAATAGATTCTAAAAAGAGAAAAGGTATGGGTGTAATTTAAGATACATACATTTTGATTTATCCATGAAAACTGTTAAAATGAAACTAATAGGGTTTGAATACAGTTTCTTAAATTGTAAATCTAGT
Source organism: Lepidocyrtus paradoxus (assembly GCA_034696885.1). Taxonomy (NCBI): domain Eukaryota; kingdom Metazoa; phylum Arthropoda; class Collembola; order Entomobryomorpha; family Entomobryidae; genus Lepidocyrtus; species Lepidocyrtus paradoxus. The sequence continues at coordinate 13,427 of JAQGAH010001385.1, forward strand.
TGAGTTTGTATCATGTTTGCAATTAGGAAAATCTGACGATATTTTGGAAGGACCTCAAAATGTAAATGCGGAACTGGTTGAATCCACAACGGAATTTCGCTGGGGAGAGGTCCTAGAGCAGATTCTTCGATCCCGAGATGACCACTCCATATCCATGAAAAAGCTAAAGAAGAAGGCGTTTGCGGAATACTACGCTAGAATTGGGGATTCAAAGGGGGTTAAAACAAAGGAGGAGTTGTCAGCGCAACTTAACAAGAAACTGAAAAAGAAAAAGTTCAAGGTCATCGGGGATAGTGTAAAATTGGTAGATGTAATCGAGTCAGTCGAGTAGGCTTTTAGATTGATATGAATTATTTACTTAATGACTTTCACGTTTTGCATCCGAATGAATTTAATTAATACGACATTTCAAAATATCTAAAATTTACTTTTTACTTTAATTGTATTAAAAAGAGTTTTTAAAGATTTTCTAAATTTATCAAAACAAATTTATTCAATATTGTTAGTATTGATTACCCAGACATATACATTTGTTATATCAAAGAAAAGAACCATGATGATCTACTTTTACCTCGGGAGCAAAATGCTCAAGTCAGCAAGCACATACGCTAAGGATGTCATCATCGCAAGACAGACATCGAGATCCTTAGGGTTAAGAGCCGTGACGGTATCAGCATTTGAGTGATGATACCAAAAGTATTTCTCACCATCTGTATCCAAAATAGCGCCCGGAACCCCTGTAGCCTTCATCAAAGGAACAATGTCGGTTTTCAGCTCAGGAAAGCTTGTAACCACTCTCGTCTTATCGATAATAGTTGGCTCAAGAAGTTTCAGTATTCGGGAGACGATGCAGGCAGCTTGACTACTTCCATTGAAGATTAGTCCCTTTGCATTAAAAATACCAGAATCGGCTTCCAAGTACATTGTATAGTTTCGTAGCTCTTCTTGGTGCTCATAGAGGTACTGTTGGGCGCCAAGGGGGACCTTGCTGATTTCCTCTGCGCTCCAAATAATCGTTCGGACTGTTCGCTTCGGACTGAGATTTAAGAATTTGAGGACAGAGGGCACAAGCAAGGATAGGATGACGCCGTATCCGTCGTCCAAGGCTCCTTGTCCCACATCCCAACTATCAACGTGTCCAGAAACAAGCATGAACTCATTTGGAATGCTGGAGCCGGTCAGATCCCCGATAGAATTTCTTGTAGTGATGTTCCCCAAACGCTGATTTTGTAACGTCAGGCAAAGCACTATCTTTCGACCTTTGTTGTATAGCCTGCCCAACAATTCAGCATCCTCAATGGAGATCTCAGCGGAGGGAATAGGAGTGATCTCTTCCTCATAATGCATTTCCCCTGTGTGGGGGGTAGCCAACGAGAATGTGGACGAGCGGGGACGCCGGACAGTCCTGGGAATACAAAGAAAAAGAGA
>JAQGAH010001386.1:0-14853 GCA_034696885.1 Lepidocyrtus paradoxus
TTTGATGTTGTTTCAATAAAAACTTTGTCTAGTAGAGCACTTTGTTTCGGTAACACTATACCTGGGTCAACTATGTATATTTCAGGAGGATACGGTGGAATTTATGAAATATTTCAGACAGCACAAAGCCCAAAGGCTTTATTGGTCATTGGCACGCTTATCCGAACAGGTAGACTCGGTCTAACAGTTTTTACCGTTATAACAATAAGAGATGGGAGCGGTTGTGTTCTCCTGATACTTAAACGATACATTGATACAAGAAAATGCATAAAATGGTTCCTCCCTGTCTACATGCACATGATCTTATCCTCTAGTTTTGAAGCGTTTTTGCTGTACTGCGGGGAAAATTTGAAAGATGGTTTAAAGACCTTTTGTCACAAACAGTGTACACAAATTTAATTAACTTGTTTTTATTGTATGACCCCTATCCGCGAACATGGAGGATCCAAGGGACAACTGTCGGATTTGAGAACAGAATTAAACAAAATAAATATATGCCTATTATATGGAATGGTTTTTTCTAAAAACTACTTTAACGATTCCTTCAGTTATATTGAATTTAGATATACGTATTACAGATACAATAATGTGCACACTTTGTTTTGAATTTGGCTAGGGATTTTTCATCCAAGGAGTAAAAATTGATATTCCCTCTGCGGAATTTTCCGGATTAGCTTGAACAGCATTGACGACGATCAAATCAGTTTTTCTACAAATAAGAATTTATGTGATGACAGATTATATGTCAAACGCGTAGTATGGGAATACAACCAAAATAATAAAGCTACAGATAGAGAAAGAAAGAAACTATCTGCAAGAAACTTCAGTTACTGAAGGAATCAACCAAAGATGAATGTCGCCTGATCTGGGAACTATTTAACGTGATTAGAATAGAAGAGATTGAAGCACCCGTTTTCCATTCAAGCGCTCGAAAGCTTGTGTTCTTACTAATAAAGAATTTCCTCTTAAAGCCAATAAATGTACGCAGGTATTTGTCAGCTATGATTTCATGATTACCAATTGGAAGTATTTGCTTTCAAGAATGTTGCTCATTTCTGCCTCAGAGCACTTCGTCTTTAACACAATAACAGGAGGGAATCGAAATGCAGTTAAGTTCTGACCATTAAATAAAAAACATTTAGAAAGAGCCGACCTGATCATAAGTATACATCTCGTAATAATATCTGTAACCTAACTGCTTACGGGTTTTTAAGAAATATACCAGAGCACACTGAGTACAGGAAGATGAACCTGACGTATCGCATAAAACGTGCAATTTAAGGGTAACACGATAAACCTAAAAATGAAAACCTGAGAAAGAGCAAAAAAACCGAATTTCTTAAAATTATCACATCTATAATTCCAACTGACGAGATAGCGATAGTATCACCCTTATGTATACTTATACCCGCTCTTTACTTTCTCCAGGCACTTAAAAGACTCGATCTTAACTGCGCTATTATTATTTGCTCTATATTATAGCACCATAGAGTCTGATATTCAGAGTTGAAGCTAAAGCACACTGTGAAATATACACCCTCGCTTATTGTTAGCTATTTATCTGGAACCGTAGCAAATACACAAATAGATACATTGCCCTCCCAGTGCTTCGTGATACCAACGGGGGAAATTGTAAACGGGGAGGCTAGTGGCCACGTACGAAGCATTCACTTTCACAAGAAGAGTTTCCCCCCATTTAAGTGGAGAGAGGAATTCATCTCATCGGAAAGTGAGTAAGAATGAAGTGAAGAAGGGAGAAAAACTGTGGTAAAAGTCACGTACTCACACTACATCAAATTGTCTGACAGGATCGAGAACCCTTTCATTGTGTGCAGGAGAGACTTATGTATATGAATAAAGTGTGTGTTTCCCCCGTTCACGTAGTTCTCGCTACTTAATAGTTGCAGTCGTGTCGCAGAAAGCGGTGGAGTTTTTCGTGGTTGGTAAAAAGTGAAATTCGTAGCAATGATTTAGCCATATTCCAATTCTTTTTTTCTTTATGTGTATCTTGATGTCTGTCATGGGGTGTACATTTTGTATTAAGTAGCACGATAAAAAAAAGAGAAAACTTTCCCAACTTCTATTAGTCGGATCCCATACTCTTCACTTCCTTTCCGATTCGGAGATCCACCATGAGCCGTGATTATTATTAAAAGAACGGATTTCTGCTCTCGTCTGTGCGTGATTCGGCAGCGAGAATCCTTTGCATTCCCACAAACTGGGTGTATGGAAGTTATGCAATTTCTGTAGCCATTAGTCAAGTAAAAAGAGCGCAAGGTTGTTATTGCTTCGGGATAGATATTTTCAGAGTTAATTCCCAGCGATATGGTGAGAATAAGCGATGAGGGGAAGGAGTGGATGAGAACAGAATGCGAGCGTGTCATGTCGTGTTTCCCAGTTCGGATGAGAAAAAGTAAATTTGGCAGTTGTGTGGATCCATCCTAATATCTATCAATCTGGGGGTTTATGCAGAGTTTATTGCATTGTATGAAAAATTGTTTGAAATTTTGGTTTACAAGTGTATATAGCCTGTGGGTAGGCACTTTAGTAATTTAAATTAGCTATGTCTAGTCTACTAGTCCGTATTTTTATTCTTATTCTATTCTAGCTTTTAATTATTCGTTATGATATCCACTTGGTTGGTTGTGATGATTGCGATACAAGCAACTTTTTTGAGTTCTTCAATAGTATTGGCCAATACATTTTCTTTGGCATGTTAGGGCTGCTGTTTCATTTTTAATTTTCGGCTTTCGAGCAAGAGTATGCTTATGTATTTGGTTTAAATGGAACATTAAGAGAGATTTTTTCGGCACTTGAATAAAATTACCTATTATACCCTGAGAGTGTGTGGGCGGTCGGGTTTTAATCCGCAACCTATAAAGGGAATTACTTTATCATGATTTTCTACTAGAGCACGCACCGATATGAATTGCCTATTATTTATTATAAAGAATGACTTGCAGAAAAATACCCTTTATTATTGCGAACTAACGCAATTAGCTGCACATTTAGCAGTTTATTATTGTCCACTTGTGCAACAAAGAGTAATTTAAACTGTAAAGCGCTTAAGCTCGTGTTGAATGACTTTTGGAATGATGAGGATGTTTAAAAGAAAACTCGACTAACGCTCGTGATTGATCGTAAAGTCTTCTGCTTTTGTGGAGAAAGTATCAAGAGTGTATTGAAGTATCTACTTAAACCAACTGATCAATTTTGCTTACATCAGCGAAAATATTTCTAGTTGGTTTTTCATGTTCATGATATTGCAGTAGTAAATAGCAGTTATAGAGGTATGCATACGTATTTAGAATTACTAGAGATAACTTACCTTGGCACCATTCACATAAAACGCTAATTGTGCCGGTGGATGACTTTTGGAAAATGAACAATTCCCCCGAACTCTATCACCCAATTGTACATTCGTAGGGAATTTTATCAGTTTAGGTGCGGGGTGTTTAGGAAGAACTGCAACAACAAATAAGAAATATTTTATGCATATCCAATTCAAATCAACTGTAGATTGTAATGTTTTGTAGGGCTTGTAGTGCAATTAGTAATGTCTCAAAGTTACACTTACCAATCACTGATAGGTTACTCTCCTGCGACAAGGTTTTAAACGTGGGCGCATCCGCCGAAATCTCACATTTGTAAGTGCCCCCACTATTCAATCCCAAATTGATTAATTTGAAAACAACTCGATTAGCGCTTAGAGGTCGGGCGTCTGCAATCTACAAACAGAATCACATCAAAGTTCATACACATAATTTAGTCATGAGTTTACAATTTTCTTAAAGAAATGTACATAAAATATTGGCAACTCCGGCAATAAACAAGCGAATTCGTACATAATCAAAATGATGAAATCTACACAACTCACGCTTAGCGTGCAGCATAGCCCTCAATATGAACTACACGTTACAAGACAAAAAGGAAATTGAAGTGAACAAAGCATAAAAGGGAAAACTACTCAAAACACGAATAAAAAAGCTAGCTTCACTCCAACCATGTAAACAATGAGCGGATGCAATATGCTTCGCCCATCCTTTTTTATTCTCTGCCCGTCTTCCCGTTCCTCTTCCCTTATTCCACGCTTGGGTGTACCTAAACTGACTAAGTGACTGCTTGTCTCTCTGCTCCTCTTCGCCTTTCCTCCTTTTGATGTTTGATATGGCTGACGTCTTTGAATAAAATAGAGTACGAGAGGGGCCCATAACATTCTACATGTGTAAAAAGAAAAGAAACTCGACTTTCTCTAATATTTTAATGTTTTCCCGTGTAAACATAAATATTATACATACGTAAATTTAGATTAGCTATATGTCCGTACGTAGAATACATAACATGTGTACACGCATATTACATATGTCTATTTTTATCTTGTGAGTACTCCTCCTCTGTTTGTGTATGCATCCGTAACTTTTTCCAGAGGAGAAAGTTACCAAAGGGAAAAAAAGATTGGGGAAAGATTGTTGTCTTCATGCGTTGGTAGGCTTCTGTAGCGAGTGGCGGAGAGACACATAAACATTAGCAAAGGGAGACGGATAAAGACAAGACGACAACGTAGAGGATCATCAAAATGAAGATAATAATGAGGATATGGTAGTGATGAGAATGATGACTTGACGATACGTTTCTGTCCCTGCTTTCCCCAGCCAACTTTAGTCGAGTGATGCAGTGAAATGACTTACCAAATACAAACGGATGAAGATGCGAACTGACTGAAATATTATATGGGAAGGAAGAAAGGAGCTCAAATGTCCTTTCACTACAGCTTTCTTCATGCACTCCACTCGGCTCACTCCATATTTGGAAGTGCTGTGTAAAATATAGTGCATACATATGTATTTATAAGATGTCGAGATGATTTCACTTCTTTAACTTGACAAGCTTCATATCTTATCTCTCCCTTTTGCATTTCACTATGTTACTTCCTGATTTCCCTTAGTTTGGTATGGGTTAGTGGATGGACATATTGTGTTATGTGTTATTTTTTGTCTGATCTAATCTTGTCTTGAGTTTGTTTTTACATTTTCTAGCTTAATGATTATAATGATATAGTGACTGCTAGCTAGTGTTGTTGCTGGCAGAAGCTAGCTAGTATGAACACAAATTGAGGATAATGTCGTAATCCATTTTTGTAAATTATCGTAAACATTCTCAAGTAATTTAATTTCACTCTTGCTTTTGGCATCCTCATCATCCCCTGTTTACTTTTCTCTTCCGAGAGTTTGCCAGATTGCCAAGTAGGAACAATGACTAAAGAATAAACAAATTTTTATCTCGCATTCTAAATGAAACAGATAGTGAAAGCCTCTTTTCCCAGAGACGAGGAACAAGCCGGAAACTTGTAGGCTAATAACCGTGACGTTAAAACATTCAAAGAAAAAAGTGCGTGCATACATTACAGAGAATTCAGCGAAACGAATTGATTTTTTGTACTACAAAGTCAAGCCAAGAGCGTATAGAAACATCTAGTTTTTGATTCTGGTGAAAAGAGTCACTCACGTCAACTAGGACACCAGGCCTGCGAAATGTAGTGATCGGGTGGGAGCCTCCTTGGGGCATGTACCGAAAAAACTCGTGATTATCCTTGTACCATTTGAGCGAATACAACTTTTCCCCATCATCATCAAGACGAAACTCACAGACGAGCATGACGGAGCTCCCCTTTGTCCCAGATTGGGGAACGGTAATGCTTTCTAGATGGAGACCCATCACCACCGCCAGCAAACCTAGGAGCAAAAGACAAAGACGCCAGCATTAAAGATTATGTAAAATATACTTAAATACAATCAAGCTACTTATTATTCAAACATATCACATACGCTATGCTAATGATGTAAATTTGCAAGTGCCCTACTTAAATAGAACAAAAGAGAAAAGGGGGTACTTTGTACTTTGTGGAACCAAATATTTGATATCTTACGATCAGAGCGTTTCCTCCTTACAATACCAAACTCATAAAAAAGGAAAAGGATGACTATAGCTACATATGTTTTACTACATCATCAGAAAAACATCACAAACATATCATATCATGAATCATGAACAGATATTTGCCAGCTGTTCACCCCTCCACGTAATCATGATGATCAGAATGCCACCACGACACGAATGACGTGAAGATTATAGCAATGATGCCAAAAAAACCGCGCTCCCCTTTCATAATGCACTTTAGCCCTTGTACCCTAAGTAAACATACACATCGTCAGCCTGTTGTCTCTTTCCACTTCCTCCATCATCATCATACTTGTCATCCATCAGAAATGGGTATGAGAGCATCACCATCCGCACACCATCTGAATGATGCTGAGAGATAATCAAAGGGGAATGGAAGAGGAAAAAAATCTGGAGAAAGCAGCCAATATAAATTCCAATCTACGTAATTCCTTACTTCCGCTTTCTTCTCTCTGTCTGCAACTGCCATGAGAGCTGTGCCAGCCAAGGATTCACTTTCTCTTTTTAAAATTTTTTCTCTCTTGTAGAAATATACACACGAATAGACGTATGGTAAGGTCTAACTTTACAGAGATGAGATGAGTAATGATAGGAGACTGTTATTAGGAACTGGCACAGAAAATGAGAGGAAACTCCAGAAAAGGGATAATAGTAGGAGAAATTTTATGATATAAAACACTATCTATCATAAACACTGATAAAGGAAGCAAAAGGACGGTTCCTTCTTTAGACTCCGCCATCATCACACGATCATCATGGTATCATCACACGGCTAAGTTTTTTATTACTGTCTAAATCGGTCTCAAACAGTTTTAGGTAGCCTTTCCTGTTTACCTCCTACCTCTTTTAACCGGATCGTCAATGGGTGAGTGACGTGCTTTCCCCAGCTTCCCGTTAGGGTTTTCCTTTTGGAGCAGTATATTAGCTTACTTAATAGGGAACGTTTTGAAGGGACGTCTCAGGTCGGTGAGAACGAGTGGTAGCAGGAAAAGAGGAGAAAAAAGGAATCAAGCTGTGTGTAAAAGAAATCATTACCATCATCAATGGGTTTGGAGAGAGGAAGAGCTGAAAGAATGTTTTAGATTAACACTCGCACACACTTTCTCTCTCTCTCCACCGTCAGTTAGTGCAGGAATCTTAACAAGCATCTTCAGTCTTTAAGGATATTAGATAGAACAATGCTGGAGTGTAATGATAAAAAAGTGTTCTCGGCTCTAGTCCATTCACAATCTGTTTTTTGTTGATTTTGTCTATACGTTTGGGGGAAAAGGGAAGGTGAGTTTGTTCCCTTATTATGGGAAAAGCGAAACAGTGTAAGTTCTAATATATTGCATGGGGGTATAGCGTCATTGTACTAGAGTGAGGTTTAAGGGCCTAGTGAGCCCTGTTGATGTTTCAGATAAAATTCATCAAGTTCTATAAAACGCATTACAATACATACATTAAAAAATTATGATGCAATGGCAAATCTATTGTGGCTGAAATTGACAGCTTAAAAAAAGTTTTCTGTATTGTAAAGCTTGCAAACAAACGAGTTTCTCTAAACTGAAATTGGTAAACTATAAAACAATAAATCATAAAATTTAAACATGGTTAAGTCACGAATGCTAAATATACGTGAGGACAACAAATTTACTAGCAGATTTTCTATTGCGCAACATACTATTACCCACACGACGGCAGCCAACGAAAGTTGAATGGAAACTTGTCCATATAGATCGCAGAAATTCGGGACCAATACGAAACACATTATCACCCTCCTTGTCTCTTTAGAAGTTTCATCATAACATCTCATCGCATTAATAGAAGAGATCGAGTTCCTCTTTTCCTTTGCCAGGCACGCCTGCAAGGATCAGATCGGATTGCAAAGGCGTTTCTGAGTATGTGACATGGAATGTCTGAAACTGATCGGCATCTTTATACGTTCATCGTAATTCCCCTTTTCCTGACGCTACTGAAATTTTACCAGAACTCTACGAGGAATTTACTTTGTTTGATGATTAGTTTTCACGCATGCATGTAGGAAATAGGAAGACTACCAGCAGAATCAGAGCCTCGATATCCAGCGTCTTGTTATATATTTTCAAGTCTTGAAGAAGGAGCTTTGAAAAGTCTTATCTCCTCCGTTTCTTTGTACTGGTTGGAAGGGTGAGAAGGGAAGGCTCTAGTGATAAAAATTAAATTTTAGAAGGGAACTTTTAGCGGAAGGATCAATCATGTAAATATTGATGCATTTGTTTGTACTTTTTACGAGACGGGGAAAGCAAAAACTTTAAAACGAGTTTTACAAAAAACTCTTCCATACTAGGAAGGGTTTCGGGTGTTGGGAGAATCTAATGTAAATTTATATTCGTGTCCTCTCATTTTTCACTTAGGAGGCTTTTGTTTTCCTGCATCACTTGGTTAAGTAGTTTCAAATCCTTATTTACTTTTCCCTTTTTTGTCTCCTGTTGTTTTGTAAGAAGTGTAATGTAATAAATATGGTAGTAAATACTTAAGGAAAACATACTTTGAACAATCCCACGCCCTTTGCTATACCAGATTCAAAGGGTTTTACAACGCTTCCAAGAATAGATTGGAAACTCTACTTCCTGAAGATAAGTATAAGTTTGGGTATGTTGCTGATGCTTTGTATTTCAATGGAATTGGATGCGTTCATGTTCCTATATGAAAACAAATGCTTATCATATTGCTCAAACAACCTCTCTTTACTGTTTGCAGTTTGCTAACAAAAGAAAAATGTTAAACCACATGTTCCCATACCTATTTTAATTCCGACAATGACCATTTTATATCTTGGGGTGAAGTGGAACTGATAGGATGCTATAAATGATTATAAAAACGTTAGTTTGTAATAGATAAAAACTTATTTTAGATAACTAGAAATTTTCAATCAATATTTTTTCCTTTTAATTTACCTACCTACTCAGTCGACCTGTTATTGCTTTCATCCTGATTGTACCCATAAGTAAAGAAAAGAATGACAGGGCACATCGTCCAAACAATCGCCCACATTCTTCCATATACATGCTCATATAACTTTATAGGCTATGTGGGCTACGTCCATTTCCTATATAAGTGTAAGGAAAAGTGTGAGACGAAGAAAGAAAGTAGCCGAATCAAGCCTCCAATTTTTTCCTCCTTTGTATCCTTCCGAATCATTCTCCTGTCACGTTTCCAATTTATTCCGCTTTTCTCATCCGCTTCCCACAGCTCAGAATGAGACAAGGCAAAGAGCATCTTTTCCCTTTCCTTGCCCAGAATTTTACTTACACTTTGATAGGGAAATAATTGTTTGACTTTGATGAAATGAAATTCATGATTTGTTTGAAGGATGAGTTGTAGTTGTAGGCTCTGCACACAACTTTTTTTTTGTATCGAGTTTCGGGCTGAATAAGAGAAGACGTGTGGAAAGCTGGTAAACGACGAGAATGAAAGAAGCTTTCATAGAGACGATAGTGGAAAAGGCGAAGAAAAGAGTTTGGGCCCAATAAGTGCGCTTATATTTTCAGTGAAAGGGGAAGGGAAAAGTAAGCAGTTTTTTTTTCATTTTGGAAGTGATGGTGGATGATGATGTAATGATGGTGGGGGTAGTGGTGGTGGAGTGGAGGCTGTAGCAGTACACTGTTACTTCTTGTGTCAGGTTCGACAGAAAAGTAGGCGCTGACAGGCTTATGTACGGAGGTATAGCTATCTTTCTTCAATCTCCTTTCCCTAACTGAAACAACCAATATATCTAGTTATGTGTACTTTACAACTTTACATTACTCATTCTAGTGCAGCAGTTAGCAATCTCGCGGTTTAAAGTAGGGAGCGGAGAAAGTATGAGCATGTTTCTACTGGAAGAATTCTTCAAGTGAAAATTTCAAGATATGAAGATGGAGGATTGGCAGTTCTTCCAAGGAAAACAGATAAGCCAGCTTGTTATTGAACGCTTCCATTGAAAATGAATATGTATGCATAAAATTGTGTAAGAAGTGAGGAACAGCGTAAATTCTAACTTTTTAGTATGAGTCTACGCACATTCAAAGAAATTACAGTGGAGAGCCATAATACAGCACTGGCTGGGAGTATTGCAACTCTGCTCATTCATTATTACGGTAGTTGGGCCTTTGCATCAAGCCAATTTTAAACCAGCTACTAGTTTCCCTTTTTTGTCAAGGGATATGAGCAACAAGATCCTAGCTCATGCATAGTTACAGACATTCCAGAAAGTAAGGTGACTTGAAAATGACTATGATGATGATGATGGTGCAATGACTTGAACTTTTATCCTCCATTTTCCTACTTCATCTGCCAAACATCACTTCATTTACATTCAAGTGCTCAGTCACTTGAGGAAAAGGCAACAAATGAGCAATTCATAAACTCATTCTTTTGGGAGTTGACTGTAAATATGTAGCGTATTATTGAGGGAGAAAAGAATGAGAATGGAAGAAGACGAGGGTGAAAGTGAAAAGAAACTAGAGAAAGTATATGCTGAAGAGTAATATGAGCATAGTGAAATTGTGCCAGCTATAGTTTGCATTATAACTAGGTACACAATTTGAAGCACACGCACACACACACATCTCCCATAATAGCAATTATACCTTAGTCTTTCATTTCCCCTTCCCTTCATCTCAGTGTCTGGCCTGCGGTCTCTCCAAATATTTTCTTTAAACTCACTATGACGGAGGAGCAAAAGGGCTCCCAAACACTCCAAGGCTATGAGAGCGGAGAAAGAATGCATTCATGTAAATTAAGGAAAAAGTGGCTGGATGTTTGCATTAAACAATTTACATTCATATTATGGAGAACGCTGGCTCCTTTCTCCGTCAGAATATCTAATAATTTCTTTTGAGAGGATAATTAAAGGAATGGAGTTGGAGGGATGTTGCTAGATGGAATGTGACTTTTTCAAAATGATTATTATTGTCTTTTATTAGGCATAGTGTTTGCTACCCTTGCCCATTAGGTATATATGAGTAAAGTCAAGCATTCTGATTCAGGGATATAGGTATACTTAAAATTCATGTTATTTCAGAGAAAGAAAGTTAGCTCTTGTTACGAACATGCTAGATATTCTACTGGATTTCGGCTTACAAGGGGAAGAGGAACTGCTTCAGTTTGAAAAGTTTTACAAGGTGACTAGAATACTTGAAGAATGGTAAAATTATTCACATAAAGACACAATTTGCCTAAATTTTGCAGTAGCCCAACATATGAGACTTGGGAGGAAATGCTTGAAAAGTGGATGCTTCACTATTGGGACTTTCTCTTCATTTGGGAGAGAGAGGGGGAACTAGCCATGTACCTATTTATAAAGACCAATTTCAAGAATTTGTTTCCCAAATGTTGCGTATTCGTGGAATGCAGGGCTGGTTAATTTATGGGAAAGTTTTATACATGTGCACGCATTAGTATTAGACCATGTTATCCATCACAAGTCAGCTCCATAAACAACTACTAAATATGCACTAAAAGATGCTGTAACTGTTTAAACATACGCAGTTGCTACAAGTCTAACGGTGCAATATTCTGACTTTTTAATTCTATTTCAGAGTATTAAGCACATTGAACAGTATAGAACAGGACTACTTACTTACAAGTTGGTATTTTAGGGAAAGACAGAATCACCGTCACTGCAGCTAAAAAATACCCATCGTGCCCATATTTTTTACCAAAGCCGATAAGTACCGCCACCGCGGCACTAAGGCAGATGCCAAAACTAACCAAGGGAAAGATTTATGTGAGACTTGATAAACGAGTACATGAGCAAAACCAAGTTAATATAGATATTTTTAACTTGTGGTGTGGTTGCATAAAGCTCGAAACAATTTCAGGCAGTGCGGACCGTGTGATCTTAATTCAAGTGGAATTATATGATGTCTGCTGTCATGTTCTGGAAAAGATTAGGAGCGTGGTTGGAGTCATGTGCTGTAAATTAGTGTACAGTCGGCTTTCATTGTGCTCCCAATTTAGTCGTTGCGGCAGACCTCATCTCACGCTAGAACTACATACTTTCTTAATTAATTATTCATAAAACCAGTGGATTTACGCTTGTACATGGAGAGCAGTCATACATGTTCCAGGTAACAAATATCGGGAATAAAATATTTTGTCACATGTCTCCCCCAAACAGGAAATGATTAACTTACCTGACTGAATAAAGAGGAGATGAAGAAGTAGCTGGAAACACAGCCACGAGGACAAGGTACAAGGCAACAAAGTCCATCGGTGAAATTTGTTGTAGTTCATCTCCTTCAGTAATAACGCCATTTTTTTTGTTAAAAAACTTATTCTTTTTTTTAGCGGTGATGCAAACGATGGAAAATATTTTTACCACATGAGCACACTGAAACTACATAGTTTATCTCCATGCTGTAAACAAATGACACAATTTTCTCATCTATTGTTATAAAATGTGGAGCGAAAACGAGAGAGAGAAAAGTTACAGTTTTTTTTAGAGTTTTTTCAACTTTTTCCCCTGGATTTGGGGAAGTCGAGTCGCTCGTTTTTTATAGATCAATAAATCTCCTGTGTGGTGAGATGAGCTCGCTTCCGAGAGAAAGGGAAAATGCTCTTCTCAAGTCTTACCACCACCAGCTAGACAACAGTCTTAAAAGCGTTTTCAACACTCAACAGAAAAATTTACTTTCCCCTTGTTCTGGCTGACAGTTGTCTAGTCTATTGTGTAAAAGTGTGAATAGTTTATTCATGCATAATTTTATAAATAAATACATAATTCTCCACTATGGCGGTCATACGGTTGACACACAGCTGTTGATCCGTCTGTGGGATCCAAGATGAATGTATCGCGTTGGAGTAAATAAAAATACAATGTATCAGAGTGGCTTTCCCAAATGGAGGGCTGGAGACGTTTTTAAAAAGCTATTTTTTCCATCTTAAATGCGTGCGTTCAGGCAAACAATAAGTTTTTAGTGCACGCACACTTTGAGTTTAACGTTTTTTGGGATAGACAAGAGCCATGTAGTTTATCAGGTTATAAAGTTGATGGGATAATGGGGGGAAATATATAGTCTCGCTACTGCGGAATAAGGCGATAAAATAGTTAATATAATAGAAAATTCAGCAGAATGATGATATTCTCGGACTTTCTTCTATTTTTTTACAAGGGAGCACTCATGTATACGGTTTTTAGACTTTAATAGAAGTGATAGTGGCATCGGTAAAAGTTGGTGCCACTTGTGACTCTTCGTTGGTCTGCAGTCAGTGGGGTTTTAGTATGTGGCTGGTAAGTTGGTTCCTAGTTTGGTCGGTGCGTCAGCAGTTTCTCTATCACTTTTTTTCCCTCCCCCCAACTTTCACTCACTTTCACTTTTCGTCTGTATTAAATTCACTTGTTATTTCCACACAGATATATCTTCCACATGATTACGCAGAGAGTGGAGAAAGACACAAGTTTGGTCGGGACTGGAACAGTGGATGAGTCTGAAGGGAAAGGAGCTTAAAGATTTTTTTTCTGTTCTTTTTTCTCTCCTCTTTCATTCACTTTAATAATGCTGCAGTATGTGTGAGTGGGAAGATGCACCATTCACATTTTTCTTTATAAAAAACAATTCCCCGAAATCTAGGTTAGCTTCCGTATGAATCTTTCTTGATAAGCTTCATTTGCACTTCCATACGTCCGTCACTGTCTTCTCGGGTGTGTTATGCTGGCGGGTCTATAACAGATGTATGTTTTTTATCCGCCAAGAGATTATTAACGTTATTTGATACTTGGAAGGAATAGTAATGAGATGGAAGGAGATACTACTGGACAGCTGAAAAATAAAAAGAGGAAATCTTCTTCAATCTTTCTTCCAGCCAATGTTTAATATTGGAGGAATGAATGAATTCATGAGCTCCATATTTTATACCAAGAACTGCGCTCGGAGTAAAGTTGAAGAACATTTTTATTCTATTTTATGCTTTCTCCTATCGTCCTCTCGTTGAAAGATAAAAAACAAAGTTTGTCGACTTATGAAGTTAAATATACAGAGCGCTGTACAAGATAGAAGCGAGTGATTTCTCTATAATATGTACGTACTTATCTACATAAGTAAGTATATCGATATATTGCTCAGGCGAGAGCTGAGTTGACTGAAGCTGAACCCTACAAAAGCAACAGTCAAGTAAGTGAAAGGGAGAAAATAAGGGAGTGAAAGAAACTATTAAGAACACTGCTTGTAAAAAAGAAGGAAAAAAATCTTTATTCCATTGACTGGAAAGAAACAAGTTAACTTTTTTTTCTCCTCTCTCCCTTTTTTGTGTAATCGGAACACAACGAGGAAAGTAATAGCAACAAATTCTCCAAATAAATAAATACTGAAACGTATATTTAGCCCTTTTACAGTTAGCTTCCCTTCCCGACAAAATATCTCTCGGAACTGGGGAGGAAGGATATAAAGTGAAGTCTTTAAGCTTGAGCCCCTAATATAAATTCAACTTAAATTGTTTTAGATAACTATGCTTCAGCTCCGGAGACAAACTTTTAGATTCTGTTTAGTGAAAGCGAAACTATTTTTTTCTCGAGTTGTCAAATCCATACTCTTCTGGGATAAGGGGCTGTTCATATCAAACGTTTGACGATGGAGGGCCAGACAATCTCCAACTATCGCATCGTATCTACCATCCGCAATTGAAAGTCAGCACAATTTTATATTCCTACAAGTACCTTCTCATCTTCCTTTTTCCATTTGCTAATTTTTTGCACTGCATCATCATCCAATCCACAACAGCAATGAGCAGCATCTTTGCCATGAGTCAACTAGAGATTCGACAAACTGTAATCAATCATGTCAAGTGAGACAATTGATATAAACAGTTTCATTTGTGTCTGTGTGAGACATTAAAACTTCGTTTTATCTGATTAAATGATTTATTTAACTTTAAAGATCATTAAAATAACTA
>JAQGAH010001387.1:0-14803 GCA_034696885.1 Lepidocyrtus paradoxus
AATTTGGAGGAAATGGGTCAACAAAGGAACGCTGAGCTGACAACTTATCTTACAGCTAATCCACTGACTCCCCTTCCGAATCTGGAGGTTCTTGAAATCATTTATCTTAATCTTGTTATGATGAGATCCATTCTTGAGACGTACTCATCCCAGTTGACGCATTTAACGACTACTTGGGATCCAAATCGCTTCCTAGGAGAACTTCCAGGGTTCCGTTGCCTAAAGGAATTGGTGTTGAATGAGTTGGAAGCAAGCTCATCTCTGCAGTGTTTACGAGAACTTCACTCTCCTTTAGAAAGTCTTAGTTTGATGATATTGTGGAACGAAAATGAACTGACGTTGTGGCCAATCGACGAAGTTTTCGAAAACATCCAACATCTCCCTATTCAGGAGTTGAAGATCACTAATTGGTCTAATGTGTTTTTGGGAGACTCAACTCAAATACCTCAAGAACAGAGAGTACGTCATGAGTCGATTACTGAAGTCAGACTTTACTGTGCAACAGGCACCGTTTCCTTGAATTTCCTTGCGTCCTGCCCAAAACTCGAAGAATTCTTCATGTTCCAGAACGGCGTTGACCCAGATCTTCCCTCAAGACATCCAAACGGCGTTGCCGAATTGTTCGATGTGACAGACCTCATCAAAGAGGATGATTGTGATTTGCATGAGTCGAACATTTGGGAAGCGATCCCTAGTCTAGAAATGTTCTCGCTCGAAGGGTTCGGGTTTTCTGATGTCGCCGCAGGGGATTATCGTCGGATAGACACTCCATATAACCGGAAGACATGCGAGGAGCAGAACAAGCGTGAAGAAGTAGACGATGAAGATCAAGTGGAAGATGAAGTAGAAGATGCAAAGATTTGAAGAATTGGTTTGGGATGATGCGTCGACACTAGAAATTACGTAATATTTTGTACAAACCCCCACTAAAATTTTTTATTATGCTCTAATTGATGCAAAATTTTGATTAAAAGAAATACATGATAAAACCCATTCGGTCTAAATCAATTTCAAAGTTTGGTTTAAAAAACACTTGATTTATGCTCATTTTCTAGCAATACTAGTTTTATCTTGATATTAATTTTATTATTTTGCATTTCATGCAATAGCTGAAGCGACCATTTCTACCGATAAATAATATATATATATGTATATATATAAGTATATATGGATGATTTGGGTATGTAATTAATTGTGTAGGAAAGGCTTGTTTTACATTATATAAGAAGCTCATTCTTGAGTAATATATTATATTTTGTCATATCATCACATTCCAGCAAAGTAATCGACGACGACCACAGCCATTTTGGGAAATTTTTTATGTCAAAATTTTACCAATCAAGTGTATGAAAACACCGTAGGGACAAATAAATGAAATGATTGATCGCACTTGTTAGAAAGTTTTACTTCCTTAACGCACCCAGCTGCTGATTTTAATACGGGCTGATATTGTTTTTATTTTATGCTAATTTTATTATTGTTTTTTGCAATGTCTTAATATTATAGATAAAAATGTCAAAAACAAGATCACCTTCTACGTCTTTATCGCATCGTCATCTGAGAAATCCAAGTATGTCAAGGCAAGAATAAACAGTACGTAGGTAATTGTCACGTCAAGTACTCGTACATACGTGTTTGTCTACTTCAATTTTGAACTTTTACTGAATAAACAATTCCAGTAACTATAGTCATTTGATGGGAAGGGGAAATATTATGCGCAGCACGCCACGCCATCGTGTCAGTAAAAATAAATAAGGTGAAGTACTGTAGTTTGCAGGTAATGCGTACTGGGAACAAACTATCTTACGCAGAAACAATATCAATTGAATATATAGTTACCGTGAATAACGAGCAATTTGACAAGCAAAGTGCTGTATTGCCTCTCACAATGCCCCAATCGTACAGATCACTCTGTAGTCATTTGCACCAACACCAGTCCTTCATCAGTTTCATAGTTTTTGTACCATCATTATCGTTATCACTGACGATGCTAGTGTTGCTACAAAGCCATTCTACACTTGCATTGAAAGACGACACAACAACCGTTAGCTCCGATTTTTTGCAGCAACTTGCAAATTTTCAACTAAAGTATTACTTACCAATGAATGACAAATTATCGGACGCTGAGGAAGCTGACTTTGTTGAGTATCGTAAGCATCTACTGTCACACACACCTTACTCAATGGTCAAAACAAGAATAAAGCAAAAAGTCTTCAACGAGTCTTATCAGGGATACTTACATGGAGTGCGATTTCTTGCAGAAACCGTCTTCTTAATCATAGCTAGTGCACAGTCACTAAAC
Organism: Lepidocyrtus paradoxus; assembly: GCA_034696885.1. Lineage (NCBI taxonomy): Eukaryota > Metazoa > Arthropoda > Collembola > Entomobryomorpha > Entomobryidae > Lepidocyrtus > Lepidocyrtus paradoxus. The sequence continues at coordinate 2,303 of JAQGAH010001387.1, forward strand.
GATCATTTTAATAGGAAAATAGTAGGACCTCCATTAACTGAAGAATTTGTAAAAATCGAGCATCCCAAACTTATCATTGTGATGCTAGCTGAAAACACTAATGAAGATGCGTTTCTAAACTTTGCCGGAAAACACAGTACTTTGACTAAGATACTGGAAAAACTACCTTATCAAAGTTCAGTACTGGCCATTCACAAATATAAACTGTTCGTGTGCTGTAGAACGTGTTATACCAAAGGTCAGAGTGTGCTTAAGGAAATTACAGCAAAAGTTAGCTTGGAGCAAATTGACCTGATGTGGAATCTCATTCATTCTAATTTACACAGAATCATATTGAAAATATCTCGACTAAATTGGCCCAACAACTGCACCAACGAATATTTAAACCCAAATCCCACAATATGTTTCGAAAATTCAGTCCAGTTAAAACTGAACGTTACTGTGAAAGGGGTGGTCAACTCTGCGGCTGCTGACATCCGCGCAGATCTCATACTGGGACATTTTATATTAGCTCACCTTTTAAGATACCCCAATTATGACGTTTTCCCTCCGTCATTTCACTTTGCTCCTTATTCCTTCATCGTTGTCAATGACCAGGAAGCCAATGACATTCAGGCGTTAACCCAGCCATTCCAGGTTGAGGTTTGGGAAAGCATCGCAGTCTCCAACATTATTGTCCCATTATCCATGGCTATTCTGACCATCTGTAGGAACAAGGAGGACATTTTCAGATTCCTGGTTCGCTGCTGGAATATGTTTTTCTTACATTTCGCCTCAGTTCTAGGTCAGTGTGATCGAACATTGTCATTTAACACTGTTCAAACGAAATGGATTTGGCTGCTTTGGAACTTTTTCTCATTAATAATTCTTAATTCGTATGATGGGCAACTGTTCTCGTTTATGGCATCCCAAGTAAAACATACAGTCCCAGAAAATTTGGAGGGATTGACATTAGCAGGGATACCAACTTTCACTATGTCGTCCCTCATTTCCCGGGTTGGATACATGAATCGGATCGTTCGGACTTCGACATTTGGCTGGCATCTAAATAACGCTATTAAGCAAAATTCTGGCTCTAATTTATATAAAAAACTAAATTCCAGCTACGTTTACTATTCCGCAGATAATGAGACCGAGTACTTAAATGTGACAGTTAAGATTGCGCAAAAACTGCTACCATTCGGCAGAAATAAAACGTTTGCCATTATAGATCATGAAGGGCATGTGCAGTTATTTAAGGCCGTTCTCAGCCAGTTGATGAGCAAGTCAATAAGCTCGGAAAAAACTGTTGATAGCTTTATGAAGAGAACCCTCACGTTGTTTAAGCGGAACGCGGTGAATGTCTTTGTTAAAAAAATATTCTTTTCGTTGAGTGAGTCAGGGCTAATAAAACGATGGATGAGAATCCACCAAAGAATTCAATTTAAGGAGGTGATATCTCTGATTCGAACGAGTAATTATCGAGGGATTCAAGACAAGCTTAATCCAAATGCAAAGAAAATAGACTTCTTAGATGATTTAGGGGCTTTGATAAACAACGTTGTTCCAAAGCCCATCCCATTTTCTCTATTAAAAACTGTAATGCCATTGTGTCTTGTAGTGATTGCAGTTGGATATTTAGCGTTTATTATTGAATTTTTCCTGTAGCTAACTTACATGTAATACCTTGAAAATTCGGTAGTCCCATATAACATGGCACGGTGAAAACCGGAGCTACGACTGGATTTGCTAGAAGTTACAGCAATTCGCGGTCGAGGAAGTGACCACTGGACATTCAAGCTACTGTATTTTTACATCTTACTATTTAAAAATTGACAGTTATTAAATCTCAGTAATCTACACTGATCCTGCTGCCTTCTCTGAACGCGAATTCCCACGGGTGCATTTGTTGAAATCTGATCTGGGAGATGGGATGTTTCATGAGAGTTTCTTAAAAATTAATACGCAGTAATACGCACGCATACATTCGATGCAACTAAATACATACTTATTATTTTTTAACCTAATTTTAGTAACCTGCTTGGAAGAGGGGAAAAGATAATGTAGTATGTGTATGCATTTTAGATACAAATAGTTACCTTATTGCAACGAATATGCATGATCATTAGCACCACCATTTGTCTTTTTTTACTTTGATGTACCTGGTTGGATTTGTCATACATTTCGTTTAGAACAAAAAGTTCCTTCAAAGTAATTTTGTATTGCTAATATATCTACGTCTACATATGAACAGGTTACTATTCAATGATTGTTAATACATGAGGTCAAAAAAATAACGAAGAAGTAGCTTGATTTTCAAAAGGGATGAAGATATGATAAAATTGTTTTCTCATAAAAATTAACAACTACAATTTCTGTATAATTTTTTCCCATAAAGCAATCAAGTAATATGTATATCCTATCGTACTTGCACCGTATATAGTACGTACACGTGTATGCATCCAGTTTTGTTCGATCTCTACATAAATATTTGGTTTGTAAGATCAAAAACCGGTTTCCTTCCAGTCTCGTTTTTCTGAGACTTGGGACCTCAATCCGCGTTATGAAATCATGTTCTCATTCCTAATATTTAACTCATCCTATGTTGATGTTGATATGCTTTTTAAGAAATTCTTCATATGTTGATAAGAAACTAGAAAAAGGGCAATCTTTTAGTTTGGAGTTCATTGGAGGTAACCAGTATAATGGACTCGTATAATGAAATCGTATGGACTCTTTGACCATTAACGGTCTGATATATAAGCTTAAGCAACAAAAATGTCTACAATGTCTGAATATGAAAGAATTTCATAAATTCTGTAACTTTGTAGAAAAAAACAATTGGGAGGAGTAGCTTAAGCAGCTTTCAGTAGATACACACATAGTTGTGGTTTGTTGAAGGTAAATACGTTGCATCTCACAAATCAGATTCTTTATTAAGCAGATCTAAGACTAACTAAAAGTTTATGCCTACATCATACGTAATCAAATAACGATGACAAGGTCCAGTCCTTGAAGTTACATAATCTGTATCTCTGCTCGGTTTTTTTTGTGTGCTTCCCAGTCAGACAAGACAAAGCTGCAAGACGGAGATCGATGATCGTGTAATTTGATAGTAATCTCTGCCTTGAGTTATAAGTTACTTCAAATAGAAAAGACGCACATGACAATATAGTACACGTAACTCTTTACTTTTTATACTTATGAAATGATTTTCATGATTTTCATGCAGTTGTTGTGTACATAGGTACCTACGGGCATTTTCTGTGTTCACGTTGAGCTCCAGCTCACCCAGTAGTAGAATAAACTATTGCATCGTCCATCGAAAAAAATCGTTATTTTACATCTGCTCTTCACTCCAGCGGCAGTTGGAATTAAAGAGAACGAGCATATGATCAATTGAAAGGGGGAACAGTACAAAAGGTATCTTGCGAATGTAGGTTCTTGACTAAACGCAGTCTTTTTGTTCCGGATAATTATCAGATACAAAAGAAAATCAACACAACTGTTCATTGGTGGTTAGTCATGCGATAACAAATTGTTTCTTAGACACGGGCTAGTGAATAGAAAGTTGAAAGTCTTTCAAGTGAAAGTGATAAGGAAAGTCTCATACATTCATACCGGAATATAAATCTGGTCTTAAAAGATGGGCAGTTTATCAACAAAAGATGGGGACAATTGTCCGCCTCCTCCTTATTGCACCGAAAAGGATTCAGGCACTTTAAAAGTAAGACGAACGGTTTCACTTTCACAATGAGTGATCGTGGCCAAATGTGTATATTCCTATTTGTATGTCATAATTTATAAAATTATCTTTCTATAAAAATGGTCACTAACATTAAGTATAATGATAGTATGGCATTCTGGAAATCAACATTGTCTCAAAAGACCCCATGGAACTTTTCAAACTTTGGTATGAAGAAGCCAAAGGGGAGCCCGAAAATACTTATCCGGAAGCAATGACTCTTGCTACAGTTCGGAAGTAAGGCATAAATCTCCTGAAAATGCATTGAATAAAATGAATAACTACAAATATAATGCATTGAAGAAGAACATGCATGCTAGAACTAATATATTTTCTCAAACTCCATTAGAGACGGGGGACCATCAGCCCGAACGGTCTTACTTCGGGGCCTCGATGATTGTGGATTTAAAATGTATTGGGATCATCGATCCAGGAAAACCGCTGAGATTGTAAGATTAGTTTAAATAAGAAATCTTGAGTTTCTTGTAGGTGCATACAGAATCCTAAACTATAATGGTGTTTTAAATATAATTCTGAACAGGATTGCGACGCAAGAGGCGCATTGGTCTTCTGTTGGACTTATAAAGATGAAGCTGGAATTGTTGGGGGTCGTCAAGTAAGTTTCCCCAAAAAACACAACTTTTACATTGCCCGGGTATTATTTCTAGTTTATCTGATTCCATATTCCATTTCGAAATTCAAGGCAAGAATTGAGGGAATACTGGAAAGGCTAACAGAAGATGACAACACAGACTATTTCAATGGCGAACCCCTCCTGGCCAAACTAAGAGCAATTGCTTGTCATCAATCCAGAGTGGTGACCGACAATCGGGACAGCTTGCTTGCAAAGGTTAGCACGTTATGGGAAGGAGTGACAAAAGACAAGATTCAGCTAACAAAGCCAAAATACTGGGGCGGTTTTCGTCTTGTCCCCACGATGATTGAGTTTTATCAGGGGCAGAGGGATACAATTAATGATCGAATCAGATTCAGAAGAGATACTGATGAGCCCACCCAAGGTCCAGGAATACATAAAGGTGAAAACGGCTGGATTTATGAGCGATTGGAGCCATGAGCCATGACAGTGGAATGTCCGAAATGAGTCCGCTATATTTTTTGGCGAAAGCTGTGCAGCCACGTATGATTTTGTACCGGATGTTAAAGTTAAATTTGTATGTAGCTCTGTATACTTTAGTAATGTTTTATGCTGCTATGCTCTGAAACGCTATAGTATTATCAGTATTTTACCAGTGTTTTATGAAAATACAATTACTCAACTAAAATATCAGGATTATTAAAGGTTTATTCAATTGATCACTCAACGACATCCTAAACATGTTACATATATTTTTATGACGTTACAAGACAATCGCATACGCACATCGTCAATTATAAGTATCACAAATCAAAAACGAACAGATACGGCATTATTTTACCCCAACTCCACTTCACTGTCACATTTACTGCTGATATATATATATTTAGCCAAACCCGATGTTGTTTGCTACTATACGATATTGAAAATTTCAAACGATATATCTTTGACTTTGTATACTTACTAGTAATTTTCAATTACAAACGGATTAAATGACAACTAGCTAATTTTACTTTAAACTAGAGCAGTTTTATAAATTACTTTACCAGCTTAAAATTGATTTGTCTGCTATTTTAGATCCGTATGACTGTTTAGGAGCATACAAAAAAACTGTCCAGAAAATTCTGAAATAAAACGAAAGGGTTGAAAAGCTTTATACACGAGTATATAATACTTTTAATTAGGTATTTATACGTACAAGTATACTTAGGCTAGCAACTTTTCTAAGGTTTTCAACTGATTATCCTTACTACAACTACATAACTCTAGCATAACTATTCGATATCCTTTACATAACTATTTGCATGCAGCTCTGCATCAGAGCAAATATTTCAACTACAAAACGCATTTTAACTAACGTCCTGTTCATCACATCACACGAATGAATCTAGCTTAGCGGTTCATCATAAACAAAGGGGATTCAGCTCCCTCGTCAAAACCATTAACAAACAAGAAAAATGACTATAATGAATTTGGTTGAACGCTGGAAGTATTTTTATTACAGTTCTAAAGATTATAATGTTTTGTTGTTTATCATTAAAATCAAGGTAAGACATTTACATTTAGGTAATTTCTTAACATTTCTATTATTTCACATTATTACAGGAAGAACACAGTTGCACACATTTTTTTTTTACAATTGCTTCGAGTGCGGCATGTTTCCTTTCTAATATTTTCTGGAGTATAACCTCACTAAACATCAATTCGTAAAGTGCGTAAAAATCTTGACGTAGAGGAAGAATCCGGAGGCCTGAGACAGTATAATAATATAATATCTACCGACAGTTACAAATTCCTAAAAGATTACCTCCCTCATTGCTACACACGTCTCCCTTTTGAAACACAGTTACTGTTGCATTTCAATAGTATCCAATAAGTTTAAAATGTAAGTTAGCAAATCAAGTTCCCTAGTTCAGTGTTCCTCTAAGCCAGTCGTACACTAGGATGCTCACATATGTAACTATTTCAATATATACAAAGTTTAGAGTAAAAGTGTTGTTTTGTGAAAAGGAAGTAGATTAGCACACTTAAAACGTATGGAAAACATGTATTTCATCTAGTCTGCAACAATGATAATACTCATTAGAGAACTATAATCTACACAAAGTAATATATTACTATACAATGACAATTATAAGATGAAGAACAACAAAGTTTTGAAATGTTACATAGAAGTTTTTTTTTAGGAAAATATGACTTACACAATACGTGACTTCTCCGTAGGAAACTGCACCATACATACATCTATATCTTTTAGAGGAGGAATGCAGATTGAATGTTTTTTACTACAATTAGTTTACACAACAGCATCATCATGCGATACGATCATCTTCAATAAAGATGATCGTAGCTTAATGTGTGTCCCTTTCTTGGAGAATCAGCGAATTCACATAGCTTGCTGCTGTTGCAGTTCAATTTCCATCTTCTTCTTGAATATATGCGCTTCCTCGAATATCATCTCCTTTAGCCTTTCCTTGGGAAGGTCATCGTACTCCATATCCAATTTAAAGGGTTCTTCAGCCACGGGCTATGAAAATGGATTTTGAATAAAGGTTTTAAAATCGTATTTAGATCTAAGGGAATTAGTTTAAAATGAAAGTTTTGATTTGGTTAACCCACCTCATCTGCAGGATCGTAGTACTGCTCCAAATAAGGATGGGCTAATGCATCTTCAACGACTATGCGCTTGTGTGGATTAAACGTAAGCATTTTATCTAATAGATCCAGGGCCTTTTTATCTGCGTCTGGATACAGTTTCTCCCAAGGAACTTTAGGTTTATACTGAAGGGACTGCAAGTAGCTCCTCGCCTTCTCGTTTATAATGCAAGCCAAATCATCTTGTGAAGGTGTGCCCAATATGCCCAAAATGTGGTTAAGCTGGTCAAGATAATGCTTTCCAGGGAAAATTGGTCGATTGGATAGCATCTCAGCGAGAATGCAGCCAACTGACCAAATATCTATCGATTTTGTGTATCCCTGAAAGTTGTCGGAAACAATCATAGTCAAAATATTACTTACTTTTCCTTCAAAGTAATATTTAATTATATTTTTTAATTTTGTTAAAAACAGTACCTTAGAATTCAGCATAATCTCTGGGGCTCTGTACCACCGAGTTGCGACGTACTCCGTCAAGAATCCAGTATGATCATGGTCCGGGTCAGCAACACGAGCTAATCCAAAGTCACAAATCTGCAAAATTGAAAACGTTTACAACACATTAATTAAGACTCATCCTTGTCGTCTACTTTACTTAAGGTCATTTGCTTTAAATCCTTTAAGCTAATGCTTACCTTGAGATCACACGTAGTATTTAACAGCAAATTGCTTGGCTTGAGGTCTCGATGAAGCACATTTGCTGAATGAATGTACTTTAATCCTCGGAGGATTTGGTACAGGAAATAGCATATATGATCATTACTCAACTTTTGAGTTTTCAGTAATTTGTACAAATCCGTTTCCATTAAACACTGAACGATGTACACATCCTTAAAGTTCTCAATGTTTGGGGACCAAAGGATATCTCGAATGTCGATGATCTACAAACACAGAAAATAATGCCAAATGTCAAAAATAATAATTTCCTGATGATTCATTACCATTACTAAAAATAACGACAGTAAATTTCTTACATTTTCGTGTTTAAATCGTGTTAAGATTTTGATTTCTCGAAGGGTCCTCTGGCAATAGGTCTGATGCTCAAACGGAGAAATTTTCTTTATGGCTACTTTCGTCTTTGTGATATTGTCATAAACGGATCTACAAAAAGCACAGAAATATTAACATAATTAATTAGTACAAAACTTCACACACGATTTACAAGATTTCTTAATTCAATCATAATTATGAACATTTTCGAAAGAGCTTACACGACCATTCCATATGCTCCCTCCCCAATGTAGGCAAGGTTGGTGTACCTTGGACCTACTTCGAAAACCTGACCTCTGATAATTTCCATACCGGAATTGTGGGAATTTGCACCAGTGTTGGAATTGTTGTCTGCCATGCCCTAATAAACAAGCGCGTCTTTAAGTTACTGGGACTGATCCGATGATCAATGGTGATCTCACTAAATTGGTTTATCTTATCAATGAACGAGTGATTTCTCTTATCACTTATTTCTAGTCAAGTTTGGTCGGCCTTAGCTTCATGAACAAGTACATTCACTAACAGCAGTCGACGCAACAGAACACGAGTTAAAAAACCTAATCTCTGTTGTACTCACACCTGAACACGTATAATTATATTTAGTCCTTCCCGAGTTAACAATCTAAATTATGGAAGCGCCACTACTGCGATGCATAATTCCATATCTTATCATCAATATTGCAAAATGTAACTTTCCAACGCAATTTTAACTCAAAGTATTTAAAATACAGTGTCTGTGCCTATAACTAACTTTCACTCATTGGTTCACCATAAAATTTAAGTATATTCTCAACACAATGCTTTAGTTTTACACTTTAAAGCAGTCAAGGTGGACCAGGAACGATTATCTTTGCCGTATGCTGCAAATTTCCTCTCGTAAGCCAGGTAATCTGTAGGTAGGTACTTGATATCCTTTCACAACTTATCAATGATCATGGTCACTTGGTTCCGTTTTGCTGGCTTCTCAGTAAATGGTTGTGTGTGATCTCTGTAAATAAGAGGGGAAAAGGACATTTCTCATTTTTGCAGTTCAAGGTACCGATTGATCGATGAGTCATAGAATTTCGGAGTAATGAATGGTTAAGTCATTTTTATGATGATTTAAGTGATGTTCTACTTCCAAAATCTGCATTAATTTTGCTTGAATAATTGGAACTGCAGCTTTATACAAGGAGAAAACTTTCTTCAATAACCCTACCGGAAAATTCAAATTTTAAAATTATATCCCCATACTTTTCATTCCTAATAATCCACGTTGCTTTAAATATATTCAAACTTTACATATCATACCGATATGATGATAAGTATCAGTGTGTTTATGATGTTTGACAGCCTCACTAATTATGCCATTTGCATTATGCTCACAATTTTATCTGTTTGATATTTCCTGAACCTCATCTCTTAGACCTTGCTTGTCACTCCAACTAAACTAGATATGTATGTAATTGCTGTCAACAACTTATATAACATGACACACATAATCACTAAAGCTTTTGATTCCTAATTTAGAAACTCATCTTCCTCTGACACATTTTTTCATATCATGAAACTACATTGAAACCTTCCCATCCACTGATATCCTTCTTGCATTTCCTCTTTTCTATTTCATAATTTTTAAGCTAAATTGCACATTTACTGTAAAATACCAAACTACTTGAAAAAATCCACCATATTACCAACGATTTCATTAGTTATATAAATATCCTGTAATAAAAGTACGAAATTAACCGACTTCAAAATATTCAGTTATGCATATGGATTGCAAAACCCAACATCGTCACCACATAACATATTTAAATTGGCCATATTTTTAGATATAGACTCCTGATAAGTACCAAATCTTGTTCCTTCCAGGATGACGGACCCAAATCCGACTCTGACACTAATATAAATACAGCAGTAGCCAAAATTCTCCTCAACTACATAACTCTTTAAATATTTGGAAGAGCTAACTTTGCTCAAAAAGTAAAATTCCCTATACGAAATGTTTCAACCCATTTCACTTTTCAAATTACTTTTTATTTATTTCTACTATCTCAATCAGTATGCCGCACATACGTCACTCTGCAGCCAACCTTTTTGCATCCTCTTTAATGCCTTGTCTCTCTGTAGGATTGAGTGTTATTTTAGCTTTACGAGCTTATTATTTGCTATTAATAAAGTAATATATGCAACAGGAAAAAAAATGAAAACTACGTTAGTAGTCTAGTACCAACATATGAACGATGAAGAACATGACACAATAACTATCTCGGTAATCTACTCAGTACACTCATTTATACATATTTATACTTACACAAATGGATTCTTTCCTTTCGCTCAGATAGCAAAAGTCGAATATTGACTGATTAACAAAATGAGTTGGATAATTTATATATTGAAGAAACTCTGGCAAACCAGTATATGGAGTAAAGTAGAAGAGCACACAAAACTATCTCAGCTTTTTGCTCATATTTCTCCCTAAAAGTTTTGAGTACTGCACATATGCCTATAGTATCAATACAAACAAGTTTGGGCCATACATAGGTATAATTTTAATAAAGGAAAAAGCTAAATAGATACGTCCAGTCCACCACTTTACCTTGTAAGAGAGCTCGGATCAATCCAATCTCCAAAAATGCTCCTTAAGTTGTAAAGTACGAGGAGAAGCGTAGATGTTGGATGTATTCTGTTCTCTCCAGCACAAAAATAAAATGGGATATGTAACAAACTAGAATATATGGTTATGTCGAGGCCTCCTACAGATATAGTCAAGTACAAGTACATACATATTTGTATTATGATACCCATCATAGTGGTCTTAAGTAGTTTTCACGGAACAGCTTATTTTCCTTCCTCCCATACAAAAGAAATTGCTCTTGGTTGTTATCCACGAGAGTTGGTAATGTGGGGTACGATTTAAAACCTTCCTGTTCAAATGAAACCGATTGGAACGGTGGTATATAGCGAAATAAGAGGAGTTGTATAACAGCCTTGTTATATGGCTTATAGGTAATGTACCCACCTATGATGTAGTATGCTTATATGCCAGCCTGCTTTTATATATACCTAGGTGGTGCTTGAATCCTGGTTTGGTTGGACTTTTATGCAGAAAGTTAACAGGAAAATACTGGATAAAGGACATAAAGTGATAATACAGGTGTGTCTGATGTAGTTAGTCTTGAAATGTGTTTACTGTCATGCCATTTTATATGATGTGCGCCTGCATGACTCTCTCCTGCATTTTTCATTTTATGTGCTTTCCGCAAAATTAAATTACTTATGCTTTATTGTTGCGTGCTCCAAAACATAATGTGTGGATATGGGATTTCGCTGGAAATTCATAATTTTAAGGGATTACACAGTTATAGTTTCCATTTGATCTTATGCATATGTTATGGAGGACTAAGTCGAGGCAAGCGGAAGTTTAATATCCTTACTCTTTTACATACAATCTTTCCTTTTAACGAGTCTCCCTTTATGCTGTTTTCATAAAACGTGCATGAGACGCTGCTGCTTTCGGTAAGTATGTGGCAACAGATTTACGAAATGAATGATCGAATATCCCGCAGACCTAAAGCTCAAGTATCATTGTGGCAGGGGAAGAGTGGTGGGGAAATGTATTATTTCATAAGGTAGGATTTCCTACGAAGAAAAAGATGGCTGTTTAAAAGTGGAAAAGGCAAACCGGAAACTTTCTTCCTGCGTGCTGGCAGCAAGGGTGAAGGGAGTGAACAAAAAAGAATCCAAAATTCAATTTTAAGAGTTACATTTCCCTTACAAAAAAGGATTCTTCAAGTCACGCTGCTGAACAAAAGTCACATTGATCATGCACAGCTAACGCTTTTCATATATGAATCAACTGACGAAAGACCTGGATTCGGTCCTTTGTCTGGCTTTTCATACAATGATTGAAGGTAAATAGAGCTGTTGTTGAGGGGAGAAATGTACCTGCTCACTGGGGAGAATTCCTCAATAGGTGTTATGTAAGCAAGGATGGTTTAATTCAAAGATCTCCCTTGTTGCAATCCCTCATTCTGTCAGCCTCTGAGTCGCAACAAAATGAGTGAAAAGTTAACGGCTGTTTGTACTCGAGTTTCTCTCTCAACCTTTAATATTCTATCATGACGATTGAGGTAATATAAATAGAGTGTGCAAATATATGAACGCAGATACAATTTACAATTTGTCATTGCAAACCGCCCAAAACGACACACGGTGAAAACGACGCCTTTTCAAAAAATTCAGATGGACATAACGACACAAATTACTTGTTACATTATAAAATGAGAAAATTTAGTTATTTATATTTTCTCAGTTGCATTAATGAAATTTTAATCGCTTGGTTCTTCAGATTGCAATTACAGTTTTGCTTGCATTTGAAGAATGTGAACGGTGATTTCCCTTATTCAACCTAAATCTTCCTGGCCTACATTGACCCTGATTTTTACGTAATGAGGCGTAGCACATTCTACACACGACTAGTGCATGAAACGTGTACACGAATTGCTCAAATCCGTGTTCGTGTCGTGTGGACACCAAACACACTCGAAAATTC
>JAQGAH010001388.1:0-14796 GCA_034696885.1 Lepidocyrtus paradoxus
GCAGTCATGTCATGTCATAATAATGGTCTTCCGAAAACCCAGAGGAGGTTGATATGATAGTGGAAGTAATACGGGCAAATACGGAGGAAGCGCAATAAGCAAACACACAAGAGACCCATTAAACTTGCCACTGACCCTCCACCACTCTCACTTTTAGAGCCGGGATATACTTTTACTGATCAAAATTGATTGCTCCCATATTGCAAAAGGAAGGTGGATACGGATGGAAGGGGAGAATATGACGATTTCTATTCAGACTGCAGCATAGAGGATATGTTATGCGCTTATACCTATGCACATTTTATCTCCTGATGGAAGATCCCATCCAGAGCCTTGGAATTTTGGGATGGAAAGGGAGTATAAAGTATTAGCTTTTAGCTTCCATTATACTTTTTTCTCCCAGATAGATTTACTTGGCAGAAGAGAAAGCCAACTCAATAAATTAATTAATTGGGTAGAGACATACAGACAAGGAAAAAGCATTTGCGGACCAAGTACAAAAATGTAGCAGCGATAGATGAAAAGGGAAAATATCAAAGGGAGATTGTGACGTTAACATACCAGTTGTTGACTTGGAGGATTGTGAGGCCGGTGTCTTGGGCTAACTGCTTCTTCTGGTCCTCCGATGGGTAGGGATGCTGTAATATAGAATAAGAAAGAATTATTAGTACTTTGATATTTCCGTTTAAAAATCAGTTTCAAATAAATTTTTAGTGGATTTCCGGGAAAAGAGGGAAAAAACCTGTCATTCATATTATATCCGGATAATAAGCTTAATCATCTCCGAAACACGGGGAATCTGTCACTTTTAAGCGTATATCCAACTGTCACCAAAAGTGACATCCTAATTCAATTCATATCATCTATCTACGTACCTATATTACCTAAGCCATATAATGATCATGGCGATGCGATTATGATTCTGTTGATATATGTCGAATTTTTCTCTAGTCCTCCTCTTAATAATGCAGACAATGGCAAAAATCGAATTTGAGCTGGTGACAGTTTTTTAACAAAAATCTTGACTCTGAGAACGCTGTTAATATCCTACTTGAGTAGGAATAATAGGATGATGGTGTATGACAGACATTATAAGCCTGATATTTTTTTGCCTTTTTCATCATCATCATCACCTCCACCGTAGAACTATGTATGAAAAGGAAGGAACGGGAAAAATTAGGAGCTGAAATATCTACATTTCATCCATCGTCAAATGAATGGACAGTCATGCCCTGTCAACGCCCCCAAATCCCTAATGACATTCCCTCCTCTCATTCCACGATGATGATGAGGATCCTCGTCATCATTATCATCATATCACGTCATCACATCATCTCTGTCCCACTCCCATGTATAAAAATATGCAGAGTCAATAATAATACTGGAAATGAATGAAATATTTTTTTTCACATTTTTCCTTCCCTCTCCTCTCTCCTTCATTCTCAGTCCCGCCATCATACCATCATCATGATCATCATCATTAAGACCTGGCTTGACTAACTGTCATTAGCAGCGGTGGAGGCAAAAGTGAGGCAAGAGCTACACGACTTGAGTCAGTCCTACCCTCTCATAATAATTTTCATGACAATATCATTAGTTGTCATCAACTAAGTAATGGCACTACCGCCACCACCACCACCTCCATTATCAACCTACTTGATCATCAACATGAAAAACATAACTATTTTTTCAACCCTTTCTCCATTACTCCATTTCAGAGTGAAATTTCACAGAGAAAAGATTTGTCATGTAATACCTTGTCACAGGGGTAAAAAATCTCTCATTCCCAACCAACAAAACTAAATTAAGCTAGTGTATTTTTCACTCACACGTGAAGAGAAACGGAGTAAAAATCGACATGAGAAAAGAAAATCAGGAGAGATTACAGCAGCGGGGCTATAAGAGCTTTTCCTCTCTGCATTTTATTACCTCATTTAGAGCCAGCCATATTATTTTTGTAAACGGACCGTGTAACAAGAATATCTTCAGTCAGCCGGTGGCACTTAACTTTATATAAAAGTGTGAACATTATGATCCATCTCGAGAGGGAATATGTATTTATGTATGTTTGCTAGATTTCTTTTAGTGGGAAATAAAAAAGCAATTGGGAAAGAATGTGACAAAATATATTCCCATTCATTTTCCCCCTTTCCCTTCGCGAAATATAACTACATTCTATCCCATCATCATCATCATATCATATATGATGATGATCAGCGAAGAGAAAGGGACACCTGCTGAGGGAAACACAGTGTCGGAAGGAGGAAGCAAAAAGGGAAGATTATTACACGCTATTTTTATGGGATTATAACATTTTATTACCCATCTCACATCTCTCTGAGAAAAAAATTACCGTACGAGTATAAGAAGCATTCTGAAACTATTAAGGGGACTCAGTCAACAATGGGAAAGAATCAGGGGGAAGCCATTTAGAAATTGAGAGACTAAAAATAACACCCCGGCTTATTGTCCCGGCTCATGTCAATGGAGGGGATTTTATGGCGGAGCGTCACCTGAAGCGAATATTATTGACAGCACACGTATAAAAAAAGCTGGCAAATATTTTTAAAGATTTCCTTCTTGATGTGAAATGCTACCGGCCATGAATCATCATAGCTTTCATAAAATATCTTGAAAAAAATAGTCATATGAAAGGAGAGAGTCTCAGATATATACACACGCTGCTTCCAATTTTCTTCCTGATAGTGTGAAAATAGCCAGGAGCACGTCTGATGGGATGCTCATCAAGCCATATCATCTCTCTCCATTTTTTATTATTAGTGATGGAGGCAAAAAGTGGCATTGTACGGACACGGGTTTTGCCACCGGTGTTGAATTGCGCTGTGATGATCATCACGTCTCTCAGCCCATGTCATTTCACATTTCAAATTCATTGCCACCGCCACCACCGCTCTCCTATTATTATCCTTATATGAGCATACAGATATTTCATATGAATACGCTATATTTACACGGGAAGGGTTTGTATGCAAAGCTCAATCACAATTACATCGAAAAAATAGCTGTTTTTTTACATTCTTCTTTTTTTGGAATGGTCATCCTCGTCATCGTTGTTAAAAGAAATGGGAAGAGAGAGAGAGAGGAAGATTTTTTCAGTTTTTGGATTGAAAGGCGGCACGCTGAAATGACAGGCTTTGTTCGTTATGAAGCTGTTTCATGAGGCAGCTACCTAATCATTCTATCATTAGACGAGGAGCTGAGCGTGTACACTGATTACACACTGGTTGGTAGTACACGCTCATGTTTGTTCCCTCTTGATTGTGTCCTTTCTCTGAGGATATTTTTATAGAAAGCCATTATCATCGTCATACGCTTGATGATCAGAAGGAGAGAGATATTATTTTGGTATGATATACGTGAGGAATGATATGTTCGAGAAGTTTCATCCATTCTTATGGACTCTTATGGTTGCAGGTAACAATGGTCACGTTTTCCCCTCTGTTCCTAGGTAAATGGGAGGGATGTCATATCATCAGGGAAATTAAAGGTTCAATTCACCTCCCAAACAATGGGAAACATCAGGCGTCAAACCGTATTCAAAGATGAGCATTAATTTCTGATGAAGGCTTCTGTCCAGAAAAGGAATGCCTTTTTTAGGGGGAGCTGGGTTTTTGCATAAAAAATTGTTTCTTTGTTTGAGACAGCGGAAGAGAATCTATTTTGGCATGTGTGCATTATACCAAAAACGGTAATGGAATCTGATGTCCAATGCAATATGCATTATATCCCATCCAACCTTCCCCAGAAGATAATGCTATTCACCAGCTCTCCACTTCTCAACAATCAGTAACAGAAATAGAGAGATTCCCAAGAGAGTTATAAAAAAGGAAGGTTTGAGAGTTTGCACTTGAGATTTGAAAGGAGGAGAAAACACATTTTTTTAGAAAGATGGAAACTTTTCCTATATCTATGAATCTACCCTTCTCATGTATATTCCTTCCCTTTTCATTCCTCGGAAAAAGAGAAAGCTTTTTTTAGTATGTTTTCTCCTCCTCCTGACTTCTCCCCAGAATAACCTGTCAAGTCAGTATTTATGACCGGTCCAACATTGCACTGATCTTATATTAGAAAAGCAATTTCTTTTTTTGCGCCAGACCAGAGAACAAGCTTCATTCAGACTTTTTCTCTTTCCCGTTACCTCCTCCTTGGTTCTTCCTTCCGGTATTCTTTTCTCATTCCCTTTGAGCCTTGTCTCTCCAGGACATTTTAAAGTGGAGGAAAATTAGAGTCGACATGAGAGAGTTTTTGAATATTTGAAAGACATGTAATTCGGAGCGGTTTCCTCATCAAAATTTTAAACTTGAGAGTTTTCATCCAAATTACAAAAATTCCAACTTTTTCCCCGTGAAATAAACTATGACTGTATTTATATGAAAAAAGTTTCATTTTCCAGATTACAAAAAACCTTCTACCTTTTAACCAAAAACTAACTCAGTGCACCATAAAATATATTCAAACAATACTGCTGACTTGATAAAAAGGGGAAAGACCTGATTCCCACTTTTGATACCGATGGAAAAGAAACTGTTTCCCTCAAACTTCTCACTTTTCATTCACTCACTCAACTCTCGGCAACGCAGACGTCGACAAAAAGCTGGGAAAAAAGTATCTAGATCATATCAATCCTTTTGTCTTCCCGCTGCTACTGCTCCACGTGGAGAAAGTTTATTGTGGAAGTTTCACAAAGAAAAGTGATAAAAATTGTGGAAATGCCCGGACTCTCGTGAAAAAAAAACTTTATTTTTGGAGGGAAAAGGGTTTCTTTCTTAGTCAGTCGATCAGAAGGATTCTTTATGCTGACTGACTCACTCAATAAATGAATGAAATGAAATAAAATGCAAACTCTCCTCGGCAAACTGATTCGGTGTGGCCAAGGTTCCTGGAAAGAAAGTCTTTCCCTTCATGATTGTTATTCACATTCATGAGGAGAGAAAAAAACCTCGTCTTCCACTTTTTTCTTTTTACTTTCTTCAAGAGAAACTTTTTCTGGTCAAGAATCAGAAATTTCTTTACTTCTTGAAAAAAAACTCTGGAAAATGTGGCATGGAGAAAGATTCAGCCCATTAGTTATTACTTGTGATCTTAAAAAGTAAGAAAGGTTACTTTCTCCCTTCTTCACATCCTGCTAACTTGGATCGTCTTATTTATGTTCTAATGCTCTTTGAGAGAAAGTATAATACAGTTAGTTGAGGATTGGCGGCATAAATACGTAAAATAATGTGAAAAACTTAAATCTCCTTCCATATCCTCCACAGTCATACTCATTCCAGAACTGTGGTTACGCATGAATATTAATTTTGAAGGATGGAAAACAATAAATATGTTAATCGTCAATATTTACAATCCAGTCATTACAGTCCCAATAGCTGCTCCACCCATATCTTAGAAATCTCCGTTCAAGTTGAAGTTATTGACTTTCCCTAAATATTCAACTCTTCTATTCCAAGCTACTAGCCACCAGCCAGCAATATTTTGAAAGTGAAACTCCTGCCAAGAAAGTCCCATTTCGTCCAACAACCATATCATTCCACATCCATTGGGGAAAAAATGTTACTTTCAATTTATCTGTGCAAAAAGCCAAGCTTATATTACCAAGGTTCACCCATGAGTGGGAAGACTACTGCAGTGTAACAGTCTAGCTCCAATTCAAGTCATCATAATATAATCTTATTTTTCTCCTTTTTTATGCGTGTCCATCGTCGTTTCTCAGAGAATCTAAGTCCCTTCTCCATTCCCTACAAATATAATATCATCTCATTTGAAATGAGAGAGGAAGGCTCCACGCTTCCCCATCCGCGCGTCGCGTCGGTTTCACGATGATGATGATCATCATCATAGCATATTACATTACAGCATTTTCTCTAATGCTTGGTCTCCATCATATCATCATAGAATGTGAAAGTTGATCCTTTCTCAGAGAAAATAGTCGTCACTTGAGTACACACACGCAAAAAAAATGTATATTGCTGTCTCTGGCAAACTTTTTTTTCTCCATCTCGATCCAGACTAGTTGAAGTGAAAGCTTCATAAGGAGAGAAAAGTAATTCTTCCATATATTTTTTTTCTTTCCTCAAGAGGGAAAGTTTTTTCCGTTTTTCTAATCTTTTCGTATTCCCTTTTCATTCTTATTTTCCTTTAAAGACAAGATAGTTCTTGTAAGAAAGTATAAAAGGACGCGGCGGGATGGGCGCCAAGTTGCTCGTCAGGGGGTCGCATCATTTACCACAGTTTTGCTCTCTCATTTCACCCTCCCATTTCCGCCTTTTGCATCACAATAGAGGAGAGCTAGAGTCGTGTTTTTCTGGGAGCAGAGTAGCAAAAATTGTACAAAATGATATGGAGAGCTATACACGCTCCAAAGTCTTTTTCCCTTTCTCCCCTTTTACTTTCCTATTTTCTTCGACAGAACATTGTCATCTTCTCCAACTCGTTTTTTCCCATGTCGTCCTCTCATCATTATCATATGTATTGCATTCAAAAGCATTCAACTCTTCCACCAAGTTCAGTTCAGTCACTTGTGTGGGGGGAAAATGATCGCTAAGTTTCACTGGGTTTCATGCAAATCATGTCAAATGTCAACCTCCTCCCTTTCCACTTTCTCCGGTTTTTTTTAAATGGAAAATATTCCTCTGCATTTCTCCCCTGAAGTTTTTCAGTTTTGCTGGAGTCAGCAAGAAAGAGTGAAGCTTTGAGGAAGAAAGTCGCCCGTTACTTCCAACTCATCAATTCCAATGAAAATGGGCCCATTCTTGATGTCATGTCGTTTATTTCTTCTCTGAGAAAAGGTTGCACAATTTTTTTTTTCACTCTGGCTTTTCCCAACTCCTAGTTTGGCCTCCACTCACTCCACTCTCGGAAATTTTATGCATGGTTATATGTATTTTATTATGCATAATAATAAGGAAGACGATGCTGGCACCCTAATAGTGACGACGGAGGACTGACAACGACCTCAATGAATTTAAAGCGTGGAATAAAGTGCATGCATATTAAATCCTTATCTGAATTCACAAAACCCCACAGTTGGTGGTGGCTTCACATTGCACTATGGCTTAGTGTATTTTTCTTTTCCGCATTTCTCACTCCTTTCCATTCCAGAAAATGATACTTAGATGCTGTTGGGGTACATAACCCCAGAGAAAGAAATGGCAAGACAGATGAAAATTGCTAGTAAATGGATGAAGACAAACTATGCATAATCATCATCAAAGGGATAACAAGGGCAATGTCAATGTTCTCATTTCACGCTATAGTTCCCTCTTTCCCCATCATAATTTTCTATCAACGCACCGTAATGATTAGCCAAATTAGAGAAAAAGGTTAATATACAGTATTTTATTGTCAAATTGACAAAAAAGCATCAGAAGAAGGAATGTGATATCCAATTTATTCAAGTCAAAAGCCACATCACGTCGAGCTATTACTGACAAATGTGCAATTTTACATGGGAAAAGCCCCTGTCATGAGAATCCTACATAGTGTCAGAATCATTAGCTGAGCTGCTATCAGCTTCTGGAATATTTTGTGATAAAGAACCCTTCTGAATTGTGACTTCTATTCTGCAGCTTCCTCACAAACTAACAATGTATTTCTGCATAGTGGAGTAGCGCAAGAGGTCAATCTTACTCATTTTGCTTGAAAGTAATCTTTTTTCACGAAAGTAATAGAAATGAAATGATTTTTTTCTTCTTAAATGAAATATTAAATGGAGGATAACAAGGCAGGGCGAGTCAAAAGAATTTATCTTAATTCATAAAAAGTTATTACATGACAGATAGACTGTCTGACACATGCATTACATTATCAACGTCATCCTCATCGTCATCATCATCATCACCAGCTCCTATCAAATCAGACAAGTTTTCTGCTTCAAAAGCGAAAATTATCTTTGAAATATTTTTTTCTTTCTGGCAAGTCAAGAAGATATCAAAATGGTTTAAATGGTTTTTGGCTTATGAACTGCTACTGTTATTGCTACTACTTGTCTTCTGTCTTGTTAGAAGGAGGAACAAGAAGTGAGCATTTTGAGCGATAATTTTCATTGAAGAGGAAAAAAAGGTGAAATCTCTGCATGAGGTCTGACAACAAGAAAATGATGGAAATATGCAGGAGCATCAAAACCATCAAGTCAGATCATTATTATTCCAAGTGATTCAGGGGAAAGCTCAAATCCCATTTCAGAAGACCTGGTGTCAGTCCTAAAGATGCTCATGATTGTGATGGTGATGATGACGATAATGACGATTCAAAAAACGGTAGTTCTTGTTTACTGTGCAGTTTCAAGTGAGGGCTGGCAGATAACATGACATCATCATCCTAATCATGATTCTGAGCTCGCGACTAATCTCTGAAAAAGTTAGATGGGTTTAGTAGAGCTGAATAAAAATGTGTTTTTCTATTACATTGTTGCTTTAACAAATGGATTTTTTGCAAGTTTTCATATTGACATGGGCTAAGAGATTGGAAAGGAAAGAGATACGTGCGTTTTGTCGCTGCTTAAGGCTCGAGTCAAGTTGTTTCGCCAACTGAGCATGACTTGAGTTGTTGGGGTTGGCGGGTAGATGACGATAGAAGCTGGTTTATTTCTGAGTTTGCTGTGGCATGTAAATGTAAATTGACCTGTTTGTGGTAAAAAGTAAATGTTCGTTGGACATTTTCTTGCATCACAATAAGAAATTACAAAAACTAATAAAATGAATCGTTTAAGCGCCGACATAATTAAAATTTTACTTTCTGAGCTCACATTTGACTGCAGATGGTATCCAGAATCTGCCACAATAGCTAGTATATAATTATGAGGGCAAGGAAAATTATAAATTATGACAACAATAATATAGTAAGGTTTATGAAAACAGTCATAGATTTAGTTTGAAAGGTTGACGGACAACGATTTGAGAAAACTGTAACAAGTGTAATATCATTGTTGTGTGCCTTTTCTTTGCTTTCCCTCTCCTTTAAAAACGACATAAAAATTGAGGGGACATTTTTCTGTTTAGAGTACTCCATTTTGCCCATCTTGTTATCAATGTACAACATTTTATTTCCTTTTTCCCCCGTCGACATTATCATCTCAAGCCATCATTGAGCATTGACTTAGGTTATATGTGTTTTGTGAGCCATGGAATGGATTGAGGGTGGCTTTAAAAACCCATAGAAATTTCGGTTCTTTGACTATCACTCCAAGACCACTGCTGTGACCACTTTGTTTCAACATGGGAAGAAAAAACCGCTTTGTACTTTTTACTTCCTGATATGATATGATGGGCTGGAGAGAGAAAAATGTTAAGCGGGGGTTTCTCTCTGTGGTTATACTTTCCTTTCCGTTCACATATGAATGGATAAATGGATAAAAAAGCGGAGGAAAAATTTATATATCCCGTACATGTGTCCAGCATTGATAGGGAGAAAAGAGACACGTTTTTTATGGGCACTCGGTAAAAATTGGTATTAAAGATGAGAGGAGACGAGGAGAAAAAACTCTATTTTTAAACGTAACAAAATGGATCAATAAAGCCCAGTATAAGAATCCATATTGGCCATTGATTGTCTGCACTATTAGCTGACCCTATACTAGTTGGAATATGGAGAGAGTACGAGAGATGCATTCAAACTGACATATTTTGTGACAGCTCAAAGTAAAAAGGGAAATGGTCCGGATATTTTCTTTGATATGAAGTAATGGTCTTTACAGTATCGATCTCGTATGCTTCATGTGAAACTGCTGAATTCCCTCCAGACAGGAAGGAAGGAACATGGTATGGTCAAATTTCAAAGTGGAATTTTTGGATATTTTTTTCTCTCTTGTTACTCCAGTTTGGTCAATTGCCTTTAGTCATCCAACATCCAAACTTGGAAGTAGATATAAGATAAACGCTTTCTGTGTACTTATGTTTTTTAAAAGGGAAAGTAGAGTAAAGGAATGAATGGTGAGAGTGGAAGTTGTTGTTGAAAAAAACAAGCTTACCGTGAGATGCTGGAATAGCCATGCTCTGAGGATATTGGTAGCTACTTTAGGGAAGATGCCGCGTTTCTTTTGGTTCTTCTTTCCACCTTCTTCATCGTCGTCCCCGGTACCCTCTCCACTACCAACACTTGCATTGCTTGCATCACCTAAGGAGAATTTAGAGAAATTAGTGAAATGAGTCGTTTAGGCGCCGATCTAACTCAAATTATTCTTGATTTAACCAATTAATTAGCGCAGATATAACAATAGCCTATGTGTCAAGTAAAGATGGACTTTCAAGTGGGTACATTTCAGAAGTACCATAACATTAAATTCATTTATCCATCGCGCATCGATTTCTGCATACATCAAATTAAATTCGGAAAGTATCTCGTCAAATTTTAAATTGGCGATGACTATGAAATGATTCCATTTTCCCTCATGATTTTAGACAACTCTCGACTAGATTGGATTTATCCTTACGAAAAATGTAAACATTTTAGACTGAAGCTATTTAAAGTAAAGTGGTATCCGCCTCAACTTTAATTTTCTCTTCATCATCATCATCATCACCCCCATCCTCATCACAGCCACGTCCCATTATCCTTTTTTGATGTAGTGCACAAATTTTCAAACATTTTCTTTCTCACTCGAGAAATAAAATATATTTTTTTCCTTCCCTTCTTCCTTCCTTTGGTTTTTGTTATGAGCTTCTTGCCAACAAAAATCATCATCATCCTCTTCCTATATTTTTGTTCTTGTCCTAACGGAAGAAGGTCTCTCTCAAATAAACTGTGTGTTTATGTCTTTTTGCAGTTGTGTGGAGCAGTGCAAAAAAAAAATATCGAAAAGTCAAAGAAAAACGCCTTTCTAAGCATCAGTAGTGGAGTATGATGATCATCATCATCAAGAATGAAAAAAAAAATCCGAATAATGATGATGCATGCTCCTGCTTCACTGCTCACTAGCTGCTGCGGTGAATGTTGTTTGGTAAAATAATGACAAGAAAAAATACTAAAGGCTTTATACAAACTTCATCCTAGAATGCCATTGTCATGTTTGTCAATTTGTGAATGTCTTTGGGAAGTTGGGAAGGGAGCTTTTAAGCTGGCTGCTGTGTCGTCATCCTACAATTCCAAACATTGGTAATCTTCTTGGATTAAAACTAAAAGTCTTATTTTTTCCCTTCTCTCTCCTCTTCAAACACTTTTCCTGATGCATGCATCCCTCCAAACATACTTCAAAACGCTCATGTTTTGCTGATGATGAAGTATAGAAATAGAAAATGGAAGGAAGAGAGGAAAAAAATCTTTTAAGGATTTTTTTTCGCTTTTTCCTAAAAGACATTTGCTAGTTTGGAATTGTGGATTGGATTGGACTGTTTTTCCTTCCAAGGGTGATGATGATGCTGTCTGAGTTTCAGAAAACGTTTTGATGAACTCTGAGCCAAAATGGTTGGATGGATGGCTGATGTTATGTTCTCCTGTTGGATGACTGTTGATGATGCTTTAACTCTGAATGAATTTCTGTTCAAAATGTGTGATGCATGTGTCTATATATCCATCTTACTTAGCTGAGCTTCATCATCATCCTACAATTCTCACCACCACCATCACTATCCACATCGCCATATCCACCAAACTCATCAACATCTTTGTACTTGTTTCCTCCAAAAAAAAAAACTTTTTTTTTACTCGAAGAAAATTTTTTGAGAAAAAATGGTGACATGAAAAAAAAAGTAAGAAAAAAATATGAAAATCCTAGTTTGACTCCCGTCTGTCACGCGTTGTCGCTAAATAAAAAGATATTGTGCCAAAAAATGAGCTGCTAGAAAGCTGCCTTTTCTTGAGCAACACATCAAGTACAACTCCTCAACCCTAAATTACGCCTCAAACTAGAGAAAAGAGCCACAGACATTTTTTTTCTGGGGGGAATTATCACATTTTGAGGAATTGAAGAGGAACTCATGCATTGATGTATTTATACTTGTGTGGATGATGTGGTTGATAGTACAGTTGCTGTAAATTGAGGAGGCAGAGGGAACAGAAAAAAACTCCTCCTAATGGCGAGTTATTACATGAAGGCGTAAAATTTAGAGAAAGAACAAGATGACAAAATTACGACGATATTTTGACTTCATTACATAGTCATGTCTCTGCCGAGATATATATTTTTGTCAGTTTTCAAGATAAACTTTGTTGCAGTGTCCACTTTTCAACGGGAAAGAGCAAAAATTCCCTCGATTTTCGTGACTTATTATGAAAACGGAACGTCATGTTATGTTATATTCACGAGTGCGCAGAGAAAAATCCTAAAAATTGTGGGCAAATGCGATGGGGCTTGGATTTGGAATGGAATGGAAGTGAACGACGGACGAAACATGGTTTACCCAAGCTGGGAGATGAATAGGAAAAAATGAGAAAATTGCGAGCAAATTGCACCATAAAAATTAAAAACTCGCCTCAACAGCCTAATCTCTCTCCCTCCTTGTGCATTTTTATTATGTGCGAGTATTTGACAAAATACTTTATACAATGTAACTTGCTATGCTATTGTGAAAGTTCATCTTCAGCTCCTCTCCTGAACTGAAGGAATTGAGTGGGCTTTGAGTAAATTTTTGTTTGCATGCTTCGCAGAATCGGAATAATAAGACGGAAGCCTTTCTCATCTCTTTGTCGTCTCCTTTATGCCTTACATAATTGTTGAGAAAGAGCAGTCAGAGGGAGAAGACGAGGATTCTAGGAATCCATAAAAATGCAGTAAAATAAAAGTACGGTATAGCCGTTAAGGTGGAATTGTTAAGATGCGTAAGGCTCATCAACTGTCACAAAAAATATTTTCGAGCAGAGCTGAGCCAGATGGCCTAAAATGCTGCTTTTCGCAGTTCTTCTCACAAGTCGTGATCATATCATGTAAGATGGAACTTGGTTTCATTTCACCGCGACGACAATGTACATATGCATAGTTCTATATCCATGTCTTAACCCCAGTGATGATATTAGTGAGGATTAGCATTACCATTTATTTTCATTTTTGTCTGCAATGGAATGACTCGAGTTTGAGTTTGGAGTGCGTACTAATTTTAATATAAGGAATTGGGATAATTACCGTCTTTTTTCTAGCTGGCTATATTTCGGATCTTTATTCCCCATAAAAATCGTGCACTTGAACTTATTCTTCTAATTTCACGCAAACCTTTTAATGAGCTTGGCATACCTTACTGCTAAAAATACAGAAAGGGGGTAACAAAAAATGCATGCAAAAAATGCACATCGGAGGAATGAAATGAATGCATTTTTAAAAATAGGTAGAAACAGGGTCAAATTTGTTGTTAAATCAGAGCTAAATATATTTTTTCTTCGCAATTCGTGATTCCAACTAATTTCCACATGATATGGCCTACATGTGCAGCTCACACCTAATCCTCATCATCCCATTTTAAGATCCTTACCTATTCACATCTTACATCTTGTATAGCCAGCCACCTACTTAAGAAGATAAAATTGAAATTTTGTTCCCTCCATCTCAAAGAACAAGTTCACTCATTCAGTCATTTATCCATTCATCATCTCTCAGCACGACATGACACGATGATGACACCAAAGCAAAACGAGTATATCTAGTCAAGTGCTCCCATAAACATGAAGATGAAGTATTGGGAAGTGGCAGCTTGAGGAGCAATCATAATATACGATGAAGACAACGATGACAAGGAATGATCCCTCCACATTACAATTTTAATGCGCCTGATCCATTCATTTCAATTTTTAAATAGGGGAAGCTCACTCATTTAATCTGAGCTGGTGTCATGTTATAGCCATGTCATCATCGTCACCAAAGCAAAAAAAAACCAGCCTCATGTCATGTCATGAAGGAAGGAGGAGAAGAGGGAAGGAAGATGAGATGACAATCTTTTTTTCCTCTTTTTTCACATGATATATACTTCCTAGCTGCCATCAGCGTGTCCAAATAATTTATTTTATGTCATTCATTCAACCATTTATCCCATTCATTGACAACAATAATAAAATATAATATGTATGTTTTCCCTGGCATTCCTCTCTTTTCACTCCATCCGACTTTTTTTCTGAACTTGACTCCCCCTGTCAATGCTTGGTGTCAACATGAATGTGTGTGAAGTTGAGCATCATCTTTCATTCATTGATGGAAAATGATGAGCTGAAGGTGAGCAGATAATAGATTTTTTCCTACATGTGTTATCCTTCCATGTCCCATGTCGCGTCGTGACTCCCCAGTCAATTGAACAATCCTCATTGTTAATACTGGCACTCGGCCCCGAACTCTCGGGAGATTGTCATTTTTTCCTCTCAAACAGGAAAAAAAAGTTGATTTGACTAAAGATGAGTGGAAGACGACAGGAGAGGAGTAGTCTTCTCGAGATTTAAAGGTAAATAAGGTGACAATAAGATCATCTATTATTATATTGTTCATGAGTGTTTACTCATCAGAGTTACATGGAAAAGGTGCAATCGTGCATATTTATCTGCTTCAGCTCGCCTCATTCCTTCAGTTGACGAGGGGATCCAGAAGGGGAAGACAATGACGATTATGATAATAGGACATGAC
Source organism: Lepidocyrtus paradoxus (assembly GCA_034696885.1). Lineage (NCBI taxonomy): Eukaryota > Metazoa > Arthropoda > Collembola > Entomobryomorpha > Entomobryidae > Lepidocyrtus > Lepidocyrtus paradoxus. Next base: position 14,552 of record JAQGAH010001388.1, read on the forward strand.
AGTAACAATAGGTTATAAAGAGGACGAAACACGAGGTGGTGATCACAATGACAGTGTGACAATAAAGTGTTAATAATATAGGGAGATGATGTGCTTCTAACTAAAAAACTCAAACAATTGACTAGGGTTCAGAGATGGGCGTTTCATTCAGCACGCCCTCCGTCCCCCCCTCCGAATCAGAAATTTTATAGCACCCCCTCCCCACTCCGAAAACCCTTGCAGCCCTCCACACAGCCCTCCCTCTT
>JAQGAH010001389.1:0-14780 GCA_034696885.1 Lepidocyrtus paradoxus
AAGCTTGAGCAGAGATTCCGTTACATCGTCATTTGATTCTCATTAGCTCCCGAAATCTCTGTGATCCTGCTCATGATCCGGAATTAATTTAGGCATTTTTTTGCTAATTAAACTCAACTCTCTTTTTGTTCTAGTTTCCAACTCAAAAATCTAAGCTTGCCATAAATCCAGTGCCATATAAAATTCATAGAGGGGTTGAACACGAATGGATTTTTTCATGCCTGAGGTGGCCTGAGTGAGTGACCCTCGGGGTACTGAATAAAAAATATATACTCCAGTCATCCAGTGGGAGTTATAATCACAAGGGCGGAGGAGGAGGAAATGACGAATGATTTTTATCACTTGGGTTTCCTCCATGAAGATACTCCGTTCCAGCCTCCCACTCAGCTCTGCACGGCATTTGAGCTTTTACTTTGAGTAATATGAATACCGACAAATATCCAGTTTCATATTTCCGATCGAATAAGGGGAGGGAGAATTTCCATGGAATCCCAATCAAACATTTGTCATCTCGCAACTCCTCCATCCTCCAGCCCACCTCCATAATAAAAGCAAATTGGATGTCTTTCCAATAAGATGAAGCATATACGAGAAAAGGTGGTTTGTATTCGATCGAGCCAACAGTCAACAATCATCATCATCCCATCCCATATCCCATTTTATATTTGCCTTTCCTCCAAAAATTATAAATTGAAATGAGCAAAATGCCGACAAGGAGGGAGGACTGGAAGGGGAATGGAAATATTTGCTCTAGGTTTAAGGCTGCATTCTCCCCTGCTCAACTTCGATCCTTTCATTCCTGGAAAGTTTATCTGCTTCCAGAAGCCATAATATAGAGTGTGGATATGGATGATTGGATAGGAGGGGAGGAAGCTTTTATATACCATCTCATTTCATACTTAGGGTGTCGTTAGAAAAGTACGTCAAAAGTTGCGATTTTTTTCCACCACCAACCGTTCCTTCCTCATGCATTTACGAGTAGACATGTTTTCATGAGGGTGCAAGACCCTCCACTTCTGAAGATGTTCCGTACTTTTTGAATGACCGTTAACCGGAATATAGACACTTTTTGCGAATGTCATCTTTTATTTTTGTAAATAACTGTGCTCCAGGGAGATTTTACCACCCATTTCTATTCTAATCGCTCTGACATCTAATCCTGTCATTTGAAAGGAGGGATCGCCTCCCAACCTCAACTTTCAACAAATCTTTATAGCTTCCTCCCCACAGCCTGCAGTTGACAGGAGGGAATATTTCTTTCCAAATGAAAATCGTGGTTTTTTCTAAAGCAAAATTCTGTCTGGTTCTCCTTTCTTTTTACAGAAGGGTAGTAGAAGCAAAGATGTCAATTTTCTCCAATGTTGTTTTCATATAGCAGATACAACATGATTAGTGATTAGTATTCCAGATTCAGAATAATCCGAAAATTCTCCTAATTCTCGTGTTTGACTCAAAGAAAGGGATAAAAATTCATTTCGAGTTTGGGAATATGCCTAGCTTTTTGGATTGGATTGAACTTTTTAGGAAATACTTGCTTTGATATGGATCAACGATAAGCATAATAAAGTGATAATGCAAATTTTAAAGAGTTCCTATACATTTTTTATCTTTTCCTTCACTCATGTATGAAATAATTGAATTGTGCTAATTTGCAAAATTTCATTGTTAAAACTTGTTGCTTCCATTAGGTTCATTCAATAAAATGAAATTGAATTCAGAACGAAACCTTTCAGAAAAGACGAAAATTCCGCCTTTTCGATCATCCCTTTCTTAATCCTGAATAAATTATTCAGCCTTTATAAGAATTCCTAACCTTTTCCCATTGTTTTATTTAAAACAATGAGACAATAACGAGGAAAGAAACGAATGCAGTCTAACCAACAAACTGTAATCATCTTGGCTTGTTCATATTATAGCATACATGTAATAATCTCATCATCATTATCATAAAAATTTTCCAATTCCCTTTTGAAAGTGTAAGAAACGCAATAAATTGCGATTTGATCTTTAAATATGGTAAACAGTTTAATGAAAGTGAGCTCTTCTGTCTCGTCCCGCCTGGTTGCTGGTTTGTCAGCAAATTAGAAAGATGAGATGAGATCTTCATTGAGGAAAATTTTGAATGAAAAATAGTTATTGAGAAGGGTCGCGTTGCAGTTGAATTGCTTCGGCATTTTGTTAACTTTGCCATTTGAAAATAGCTTAGAAGTTATAATATCGTTCTGTAAAAAATAATAATGATATGCCGCTATAAAAGTCAAAGTACAATAGGTGATTTGACTACTCGTTTTCCCTCAAACTTAATTAAGTTGATATTTACACGGGGCCGAGAGCCCGAAACTAGTTATTTGCGTTTGACTTGAGCGCCGCATGACGTCCCATCTCACATTTCATCGAGGAAAGCTTTTTGCAATGAATTGACTTTCCTCATTGTTTTCGCTGAAATATAATATTTTTTTCAAACAATGCACAAATTATTTGCTATTCTTACGGATGGCTTATCATCCTCATCTTCCTCTGGATTGTAGGCTTCCGCGAACACTGACTTTCGACGACCCACATTCCTCACGGGTGGGGCTTGCTCGGGCTCTCCATCTGCGAATAAAACAAGTAACAAAAGAGAGAATTGAAAACTATTTTATAGTTAATGAAACATGCATGCTAATTCTAATTAGTAAATCTTTAATTATAAAAATATATATCAGTCCCATTTATATTTATTATCGATTGGAGATGATAGGCAGTAATTAAAAACATGATCATAAATATGCGATTAATAATTTATGTTGCGTGCAAAAAAATATCGGACTGGCGCTGTCAATTATGTGGCCATCATCATCATCATCTACAACCGCAGCTATTATGTGCTTGGAGGGACCGCATTTCATTTCTCGTGAACGTGACGTGAATCGCGCGTCATATTTTCTCACCCTTCTTGCTAAGGTACCCCAGTTATGTCGTATGACGCCACAATCTGGGAAAGAAATGCGAGATTTCATAAAAACTCGTGAAGTTGGCTGTTAACTAAATAAGTCAAATGGAAGAGCAAAAACTGCAGATAAGACTTGTCGACTAGTATCAGCAACTGATTACAAATTGATATATAATTATGGGAACATGGAACGGTCAACTTGTTCCGGGGATATCAGGTTATATGTGAATTGATGAGGTAGGCGACTATGGTTAGCGAAGCGAACTATGTATTGATAAGCTACATACATCGTCACATCGTCAGTAATAATAATATATGTATAATTAATGGGTCAATGTAATATCCTTATATTGATAAGTGTGTAGATAATCCAATGATAATGTAATGATAAGCGGAGAAAAATCCGTGCTGGATTACCCTTTTTTACTTTTGTGCAGTATGACCACTTTCATTTTTGGTGGTACGGTGCCATAGAAAAGAAATAATTTATTTCCAGTTTTGTTCCCCAGTAAACGATGCCCTCAAGGGGGCCACCTAAAAAGAAACATACTCCGTATCCACGTGACTCTCCAGCAATACTAAACGAAGATGAGCAGGTGCTGCTTGAAAGTGGTCACGAGGGAGAAGATAGTCTTCCCCGACCCTCCACTCAAACCTCCCTCCTGAAAAGGTTAGCCCAGAGGAAGCTCCACTTTTTCATGCTGTTCCTCACCTTCGTCGTCCTCTTATCATATAAAGTTTTCAGTGTTATCTTAGCTTCAAATAGTAATAGCTGGGAAGCTTTTCCTCCTCTAAATTCGACCCCCATCACCATCATCAAATTCTTTCATGACGGAAGCGAAACAAATGAGTCATCCTTGATGGCCTGTCAACTCCCCAAATTGGATCCATTCGACCCCTCCATTGTCCACCTTACCAAGAAGGATCTCCCGGATGATGTCAATTGCACCAAAGAATATCCCCTTTTATTTGCCTCCACAGTTGACTCCACTTTAGTGACCGTAGGCGTGGATGAAAATATCAAGTCCTGTTATTACCAGAAGGTCAAACGAGGAGATCCGAAGGTGGATAATCCTGATAACCAGTATGACATTTTGGATGAAAAATTCTCTCTCTCGCTTGAAAATTCCTCCAAGGTGGATATCCCGCCCGAGCACGAGTTTATTGTGATTTCATGTGAAAATTCTTCCAAACTCACGAACGTGATGGACATGCACTCTTTCACTCCTCTGAAGCCCGAGGTGGAATCCCGGATTCAAAAATATTATGACGGCCTTCAAACCTCATTTAATAACAGGAGCAGTGATAATGGCTCATCTCCTCCAATTTTGGAGAAGGACAGGGTCAACGTGGTTATTCTCGGAATTGACGCAGTTTCCCATATGAACTTTCTCCGGATAATGCCTCAAACATACTCCTACCTTATGAACAATCTGTCAGCGATAGAAATGCATGGCTTCAACAAGGTGGGGGACAACACTTATCCCAACCTTGCGGCGGGATTGACCTCCCTAAACAAAACGTGGTTGGAAAAGACCTGCGAGAAAAATAAGGCGTTTGACAAGTGTCCCTTCATATGGAAGGAATATGCAAGCCAGGGTTTTCGGACGATGTATGGAGAGGACAGCACATGGATGGGGATCTTTAACTATCTCAAGACAGGCTTTAAGAATCCCCCAGCAGACTACTATTTAAGGCCATTTGGCGTAGCTGCCGAAAGTCTCATTGGCAATTGCCAGCCTTCAAATGCCAGACTTTGCTACGGACCGCGTCTCACCTTCCAAACCTTGTTGGATTATATGAAGAAGCTGGCCTTTACCATGGGGAACACGGAGCAGGGAAAACGCTACTTTCAATTCATATGGGCGACCAGCATCACCCATGACTACTTGAACTATGGAACAAAAGGGGATATCCCTCTACTCTCCACCCTGACCTGGCTTAATGAAGGAGGCTACCTCAACAGAAGCATATTTATCCTTCTCAGTGACCATGGAATTCGATGGGGCTCAATCCACGATTACCTTCAGGGTCAACTGGAGGAACGACTCCCATTCCTGTACTACGTCATCCCTTCATGGTTTCGAAATAAGTACCCTAGAGCAGTCTCCAACTTGAAGTTAAATCGTCGGAGGTTAACCACATTCTTTGACTTTCACGAAACGCTCAAAGACCTGCTTGATCTAAGACGCCTGGAAGAATCCTCCCTTGCCACAAGAGAGCAGACCCTCAACGATCAACTTAGCAATCTCCCCCGTGGTATAAGCCAATTCCTCCCGATCCCCTTGGGTCGAACGTGCGTCATGGCCTCCATCGCGGAGCACTACTGCACCTGCCACCGACTTATGCCTATCTCCACTTCCCATCCGGATGTGGCTCAAGCAGCCAACTTCATCCTCTTCCAGATCAACTCCATGGTCATGTCCCACCCCGAGTGTTCCCTACTCTCCCTCCACAACATTACCATCGCTAACGTTAAAAACTTTCAACATCTCAACACAACCATAGATGACTCCAAAGGGGGAGGAACTTCCTATGAGCTGACCTTTAAAACCCTCCCTGGCCTGGCCGTCTTTGAGGCATCGGTCACAAAAACTGAAAAAGGGGGCTGGGCACTGTCCGGCACCGTCAGCCGGACAAATCTCTATGGCAACCAGAGTCACTGCGTGGAAGAAAAGGAGCTCAAGTTGTATTGCTACTGTGTGGACTTAATTGCTAATAATCACGATCTCGCCCTAGAAGAATAAAAAATTGCTTGTTTCTCAAGAGACGAGTCAGAAGATCCTGACTTTTCCTCTGATTTTTTTTCGCTCCATTCATTTTGCAAAAGTGGTTTTACCCATGCATAATTACAGGTGAGGAGCAATCTGCAAAGAAAAAATATCGACAGATCCAGTTCACCATTTTTGTGATGAAACTATAGCGGCAGGCATATTTTCCTCGAGTAATAATAATGACCTTGATGAGCAAAATGGAGACGAAGAAGCGCACAGGCGTCCCGGTGCAAAAAAACAACATTTTCTTGCTCTGCACTAAGCTTCCATTTACCAATTATCATATTTTTTACCTCGCCCTTTTTCTCCGCCCGTAGATGGCAAGGGAGATGATGATGACGTTGGAGGGATGCTCTCAATTGACTCAGCGGTTATGGAGGACTCTGCTGGGGCAACGGGGGAACTATTGCCCTCGAGTAGAGTCGGTTTTGGAAGCATCATATAAATATTTCTTTTAAGATGTATGGAAACTGGGTCAGCACAATTTTTCTTCACTCCAATTCACTTATCAAGAAACAAATTCTCCTCGAATTTGACTTTCCAGTTCCCTTTTGTACCATTACATCATCTTATCATGTATCCTGCTCGGTTCAGTTGACTGGGCAAAGCAACATCAATCAAAAGTGGGAACTCTGCCACACTTGACGGAACACACACGAGACTCCACACTTGAGCCTGACTTGGGAAGACACAGAACGAGAGATAAGCCCGGAACACGGAATCTCAACCCAGGCATATCATCATAACAGCCTTTTTTAACTCAAACTTAAACTCTTTTTATGTATCTACGTCTTAACAATTTTCCACCCTACTTTTTCCTCTTAATAATACTTATTATGACTTTATCGCTATTTAAAAACAGGCCAATTGTTTTTTATCATAGTCACTCAACCAAAGATAACCACACCGCAGCGTCCAGACAAGTATTACTCATGTCATACATGTATTATTATTATTATCCTCCAAAAATGATATGAAACTTTGGCCATTTTCTCGCCCCCACCTACACCATCGCCTTAGTTCAACAATGGACATATATCCACAAGCCACAAGCACCTTCAACTTTCCACATTCAGCATTCGCAACCAAGTACAGACCCTAACTGAACTAAACTAAACTAGCGCTATATAATGCTCATCATCGTTCTCAGAGATCTCATCCACCTCCAAAAACATCTCATCCTACAAAACAAAAAAAAAGAGAGATATTTTTTTTGTGCAAAAAAACAGACAGTGATTTAGACTGGCGAGAGTCAGAATGAGAGGATCTGAACTAGACCATATAATCATCCCTACATATTCATACAATGAAATGATGATGACGACCATGATGATCAGTATCACCCTCCACTTTATAGTTAACAATGAGAGGCAACAATGCAGTGATTGGTGGTGGCTCCAAACTGCTGATTACAGCTTAAGAGCAGCCAAGCGCAAACTTCAACCCTTTCAATGTGTACGTGGAGGGGAAGTTTGCCTAAGCCAATTTCTACAATGAACACATTGTTGGGATATCACAATTCAACCCCCACCATAAAAAATATATTTCTCATCAGCATCATCCCTTCTTTTTTTGCCGTAAATTATTATCCTTACCCTTGCCATGTATGTTACATAGGATGAGATATTTGCTATGGCGAGCAAATGGGTTTTCTTTGAATATTTGCAGAAGAAGGAAAAGAGTGAAGAAAATGGGTTGAAGGAAGATGAAGAGCAACTTCTTTATAAGGGGGTGGACGATGAAGATAATATGTGATGGTCTTCATCTTGTCTTATGGCTCATGGCATAATATTTGTGTTTTTTTGCTTGTCCCGAAGGCAGAAAAGTTTGAGAAAAAAATATGTATCCCACGTTTGTTCACTTTTTTTTATCATATCACCAAATGATCAACATCAACACCATTTCAAAAGGAGATGGATGGATTGGATTTGGTTAATAAACTATTGGATGTTTTGCGTAAAAAAATGCAATAAAAAAGGTGGAGATTTTGCAAGAGAAATGCAAATTATTATGTGTAACACAAAATATTGGGACTTGGGCCAGACAACATGACATGGATATGATATGATGTGGCAGATGAGCTCCACGTCCCGGCAATTTTTTCTTCTTTCCAGTCAACCCATCCATTAAGCCTAGATGAACCATGAACATGTAGTTAATATGAGTTGGTTAATCAAAATATTATGTTGATGGATGAGGATGGATGATGAATTGATGAGGATGACGAAGAGCCCAAAAAAATGCTGTTTTTTCCCGTGAGAGATGGGCTTATTGAATGTGACTTTTTGTGTTCTCATTTGTAAGCCATTCTTATATTAGGCATGGGCCGTTATCCTGGTGATGAATGGTGATGAGAAGATAAGCCCAGATGGGGAGACATAATGGGCTGGCTCTCTTTCCCTCAGCTAATAAAACTCCATTTAATTATTATTACCGCTTGTTTGTATGGGTGAGTGATAGTTATGATGAGACTGATTTGGAGTGACTCGATCTGCTTCGTTTTCTATGGGAATGGGAACACCTGTGGCCCCTCATCATCATCATCAATAGTATGATGATGAAGATTGGTCCTGATCGGGAGGAGGCTCCATGCAATTCTGCTTGAAATGGATCGAGTTGGAGTTGGACATGTTGGACAGGGAAAGCTATAGATGATAATTAATTGCCGGTGTGGTTATTTTTTAAAGGCTTTGGCTGGAACGTATGCAATTGTAATAAAAATAGGTTAATTGTTTCCCGTGGGGCTTGAAAAAATCCCTCAGCTTGCAACCCTTTCTTGTGATTACCGGTAAACCACGGAAAAGCTTTTGAATTGAATTCATGTTCTGAAAGTTTCGAGCATTTTTTTAGACAATCGTACAGTTTCCTTTCACATATGTAGTTAGTTTCCTTCTAGTCCTACTCCCAGCGGGGGCAAAAATATGATGAGGAGGCAGAATGAAAACAAGCAGATTCCTTTATCATCATTCTCAAGCGTCGTTGTACTGGCTGGGGAGAAATTTTGTGGTGGGGCAGACGCGAATGCAATGCCACACAGATACCTCCATTCATATGCAAATGAGCCAGAAGAGAGAAAAAGCCTCTTCTTGTTTTGTGTCTTGTCTCTCTCTCCCCTCCACAGAGAATCTGTCGGAATGGGATGAATAGGCCCAATTATATTAGTGTGGCTGACGTGGGTCTTTATCGAGAGATTTTTTCTCGTACTGTCTGTCTGACATGTCAGGATCAAAAAATATATCCTCTGTTATCATCCGTTTGAGCAAACTTAAAAAATGGACTGGTCAAAAAAAGAAATGTCTTGACTAAAGGACAATAATATTAAAAAGCGACAAATTGCAGCAGACAGCTTTTACGCGGCACCTACGCCACCTTAGTCAAAGCTTCCGCTACGTTTCTGAACCCAGCCCATCCGTCCTAACTTAAATTCTTATTTATTTACTCCAAATAACAATACTCGTTTGAGCGACAACGCTGTTTTCAAAGCATCCTATCAGACCTTACTTGTCCACTTGGAGGGAGAAAAACGCTTTGAAACTACCCCATAATACATCTCAATTAGCTGAGCTAACTTCTCTCATTATTCTACATTGACAGTGAGGACATTGAGAAGAGAGAGGAGCAACGACGACGTGATCATTATTGACAGGAGGGTCACATCCACAAACAAATCCAATAACTCTGCTGGGCTAAACCAACCATAAAAAATAACTAACTTAACTCTAAGCTTAAAAGGAACCTGTTTCCCGTTCAAAGACAAAATATTGGATGTCTATCCGTGCGTGACGAGTGACTGCGACTGCGACTACGACTCAATTCAACTGAAATAATTTCATTTTAAAAGGTTTGAGTAATAAGTCCAAATTTGGGAATCGAAAAAAACCTCATTATCATTATGATTCACGATAAGAAGAAAAAACGACAAAGAAAAAGACGAAGGCCGGTAAAGGTCTCACCCTCCACCACATCACCACCACCATTCCCATAGTCAACTTTGATATTTCGCCTGAATGTTGAAGGTGGATAATGAGCTGGGCTGAGCTTCATTCCCAACTTGAAAGCAGAAAAAAGTGAAAGCAAACATTTTTTTCTTGGTGAACGTCGTCATAATAATTATAAAAGTAAAGCGCCATATATCTACGCTTAAGTAGCGTTTTTTTACTGCTGTTGCTGTGCTTATGCTTATGTGCTTGGGCTGCTCTCAAGCGGCTTTGACTTTTGTTGGAGGAAATGGAGTGGAATGGAATGAGCTCAGAGTTTAGCTTTCAACCTCCACAGCTTTGAGATGATGATGATGATGATGTTAGCGAATAATTACATACTCTACCCTCTTCTAAAACGCTGACGAGTAATAAAAAAGTCAAAGCAAAAGTAGGACGGTTTTGGGTTGGGCGTAACATCTTCAAAGATTATTTTTTTTTACAAAGGAAGCTCTTTATGACTAAAAGCGTTAAAAACATTAATTATAATTATTTTTTTACCGTCATCATTCTCAATCTCATTCCGTCCGTTGACGCCAGTACTGCTTTGGCTCCCCCTCCCCCCAGCCCCACTGCCCCCTTGCTCACGCTCCCCTTTCAGACGCTGGAAGAAATGGATTCCAAAGTCCACAAGATTTGGGGGCCGTTCCAGGAGATAGGCTATGGTGAAGTCGAGAAGGGTTTCGCGCAGCTCGTCAGGAACACGGTAGCGGGCTTGGTTAGCCATGCTGGGATTACTAAGATAAGATACTATAAACTGTCACTCTTCACTTTTTAATTAGAAACCAAATTATTCTCTTGCAACTCTTAAGCTCATGTCCTTTTCATTGTAAAAACTTCAACTTAGGCCGGTAGAGTTCCCCCACAAACAAAATTAGATCACTTTCGCTTTTCTAAACTTCAACTTCCACCTTTCTCACTTGAAAGTTAATTAAGAGACGAGGAGGGTTGGCAAGACTTTCTCTCCCTCGGGTGACTTTCTTTCTTGGTCGCCTCTGAAAAAGAGAAAATTAAATTAGATCGGAAATTAAGTTTTAGCAACTTTCTCTTCATTTAATTAGCGATGTTGCACTGTGTCTGCATTATTTAAAGTTGCAACTAAAAGTTGTCAGAGCTTTTAATCAACCTCCTTCCCCAGATATGAATACAAAAACTGAATTATTCTCGGTAATGACGTAAAAATACTAACTGATGGTGTAACCGCCACCGTAATTACCACCGAAAACGGAAAATTTAACTAACCCATATTTATTTACTTTATCTGCCAATGGCAATTATACTACAGCCATTTATCATTTCAGTAGATGCCAGTTTGGCTCCGTTTCTAATTACCTACTTCCATGAGGACAGACTCCCGTCCAGGGCTTAAATTTAGGGTTAGGAGGGAAATTCCTTTTCATCCCCCAAAAAAACGTTTATTTCTAATTGTATGGTATAGTTTGTTAATGTGTCATTATCACCCTATCATCATTGCAAACTTATTAGTCCCTGACATGATGACATGTTTGTCGGCAGCTGCAAACAGCTTTCCAACAAACCTTTCTAACCAACTCCCGTCTGTTCCTTCTGCATTTGCTTGTCGGAAAGGAATCGAAGAGAATTATACTGATAGTTATTCATGAAGGGAGCTCGAGATACTGGAACGAGAACAAGTTTATTTTTATACGCTTTCAAATTTCAATGGGAATTCGAGAGCGAACACGCCAAACGCGGTTGGCAACTTTTTCCAGGAGAAAGTACAAATAGTCGCTAGGCTCCCTGTGGACATAAAGGTAAAAAGGCTCCTCCATTTTTTGAAAGGAAAAAAGGCGTAAAAAAGAGGTTAGCATAGGGAGTGCGGAGCTATTTCAGATGGAATAAAACAGACCCCATTTTTGCCCATCTCCATTTTCAATCAAGTTGGGTTTCGATCCTCTTCATTCCCTAAAAGCAACAAAGGGCTCCGGCCAGTACATGGAGCGCAATCTTACCGAAAAAGAAGCTGAATAAGGACGACATTGCCATGGTCATCTTATCATCTTCTCGGATTCATTACACGAAGAGACTGCTCCAGAAATTGGAAAGGACGGAGGGACACTCTATCCCCCATTTTGTCAGCTTAAATACCTCAACTTGCCCCTATACAGACAAATTGTGACATAATTTGAGAGATTTTCTTGTGAGAAAGTCAAAGAAAATAAATTATGTTGTCTCATCTCTTCATCCTCATTTTTTCTTCCAAAAAAATAATAATTATGTCCATGTCTGCTGAAGAGTAACCCAGCTCCAATATAATATTTCATTTTGGATGGAGAAAATAGGACAGGAAGGAGCGGAATGAGAGGAGACAAGAGGGGGAAAGGAAAAGTAATTTCTTTTTTAATGCTTCCCTCCTTCTCCGCAATCCAACTTTTACTTTTACCCTCCACTTGTTCACTCCTTATTACTTCATATCGTAGATTATTTTTTGGCTCTGGCTCAGACTCAGAAAAGGCACTTAATTAAAGTCTGGCAGGGAGGATCCTATCCTATCAAATACTGGCCCTATGCGTATATGCTTTTAAGTAAATCTATTAGATTCAGCTCACTTAATGTTGAGCTTAATATTAAAAAGGTTACGGTATCCAAAATATGCATGTCTTATTGAAGTGAAATGAGCATGAAGGGATTTTTTTGCAAATAAAATAGGACAGGGCTAGTACAGCTCCACTTTCTCTTAAAAATATTCTTTTCACTCATGGGTGGATGGAGACGGTAGGAAAAATTTTCGTCCGTGGTCTAGAAATGAGGAAATATAATTCATCCTACATATAAATTAAATAAATTTGGGTTATTCTTATTCATAGCTGTACAGAATAACTTGCAACACCCAACATCAAACAACAATTATTTAGTATCCAAGTTAAACAAGATTTTATATACATAAACAACAAGAATAGGAAACTTTCTCCTCCTTTCATCCCAATAACATGAACATCTTCATTCTGAGTTCCCTCCCTTCAGAAACTTTCTGTTCCACCATTCCTATCAAGGCTAATCCACCACTTCATGCACATTATTCAGACCTCATCACATCCAAAGAGGAGAAAGTATCCTCGAAGAATAAAATTTCCCCACCAGCTTGAAAAGGCTATAAGCCATAAAGCCATATGAATTGGGCTGAACTGGAAAGAAAAAACTTTTTCATGACTTTAAGCTCAAAATTCCCAGTGAAAGTATGGCAGCCACTTCACTTTCAGTGTGAAGAGGAGAGAAAATACTTTCCAGGGAAATGTGAATAAGCAGACAAGAGGCTTTCATCCACTCCCCTTTTCTTTTTCAACAGAAATGATGATGAGCTTATCCATCCAGAGAGATGTTTTTTTATTAGTATTCCAGTTATGAAATTTTCTCTTTGACATGGAAAGTAAAATTCAAGTTGAGTGAATTACTGTATCCTTCATCATCATCATAGAACTGGCCGGATATGGCGTAATTATAATTATTTGCCACTTGAAATGATTTCCCCGAAAGGTAAAACTACCTGGCTCGCACACAAGCTGTGAGTAAAGAAGTGCTCCTCAAATTCCATCCAATATTTGCCCAAGTCTGATTCCCTCCCTCATCCAGACTCAAAGGTAAGCAGAGTGAAAGCAATACCAGGAGCAGTGGGAAAGGAAACCATTTTTATTGATTCTTTTTCTCCAGTGGACCATCATCATCATCAACATCATCTACCAGCACCACGTTCCACTCCATCCCAGGAATAACAGGGCTGGAGCTGGAGTTGGAAGGAGTTGCTTTCTGAGCTGGAGGGGGAAAGGTTGTGGATGATATTTAGGACAATGTAATTTTCTCCAGTCACGCCGAGACTTGGATGATGATGAAGCTTAGTCACTTACTTAGATGTACGTAAACCACCACACGGGATGGGAGAGGACTAGCAAACTAGCAAAACTAAACCAGACCACCACCGCCGCCATATCCCCCGTCCAAAAAACTAAATAAACTTGTAACTTTTAGCTCCTCTGCGGCTTTTCTCGGGGATTGGATGAGTCAACAAGAAAATAGCTAATAACGCTGTTGTACTCGTGTCAGGAGAGGAGGATGGAGCTCCTTCATTTTCCCTTCAAGCTTCATAATTCCTCCTATTCAGAGTCATAGTCTGTCCGCATCATCATCATTGTCATAATAATAACTTTTTTTGGAGGAATTTCCCTCCACATGGAGTAGTGAGTGGAGCGTGAGTAGGGTAAGGGAATGAGACCACAGCAGAAAGTGAAAGTTATGGTATAGTATATTTTAAGTGGATGGGAAATTGAAATGAAATTGAATTGTTTTTGGATGGGAGGAGATTGTCAAGCCTCTCAAAATCATGTTTCCATTTAATCTAAGAGTAAAATTTTAATTACAATTAAGACAAAGGGATATAGTTAACTTTAAAAAAATATGACATAAGATGGGATATTATATGACTGGCTTGGTTAGTGCTGTCAGAACCGTCACCAGTCACCGCAGTCATAATCATCGGATCGGAATAGTTCGTGACCTCACGTGTAATATGGAGACACGTACATTCATGACAGGTTGACATGATGATTCGAAATGTTTCTTTTTCCTCCTTCCATCCGAAATTGTACATACATGAGAAAAAGTAGAAAAAATGGGATATGATATGGGGATATGTAAAATGAAATGGAATGACAACATTCACATTTCTCCAGATCCCCTTTCCACATTTTCCTTTGCGGTTTCCAGTTTTACATAATAAATAGATTCCCTGTCAATCCGACATATTTACATGGTAATCCAGCAAAAACATTTCATAACCTAACCTACCCAAATTTCGTTAAGTATTCACCAAGCTGTATCTACACAAAATGAATAGAAATGTTAGGAGAAAGTTGTTTTTCTCACAAACTAACATGATTTCAGCAGCTCAAAGGGAAAGCTAATCATAAAAATCCAATTTTTTCTTATCCAATCCAATATGTTTTGAAGAGGAAGTAAAGAAAGCTGCAAGAATCCCCCTCTTTTAGAAGTAATTTCGACTTTCTTATGTTTTTTCATCAGCTCAATTCTATAATCAATCAAGTTATATTTATTTCTCTAGCCAATTTTCCCCAATATCCGGGAAAG
>JAQGAH010001390.1:0-14779 GCA_034696885.1 Lepidocyrtus paradoxus
AGATTGACTGTAATTTTTGTTTCTGATTGGTTTTGCTGTGTTGGAAATAGTTCTAGTTGCAGCATTTAGTATTTGGCATTTAATATTCTAAAATCCCCTGCATAATTTTATTATGTTGCTAGCACGTTATAGCGTACTAGAGACAAAGGGAAAATTCGTTGCTTTGCTTAGCATTGAAAAAGTTGTCTTACATAGCCTTTACCATCACCCATTAGCCACCGCTCGGTACAAGTGAGCCGAGCTCAGCAAAGCAAAGCAAAACAAGCTATGGTTGGTGCATTGGGATTGTTTAACCACACATCCACAGCTATACAAACTTGCGACATAAAATTGCAACATGTTCTTTTCGACTGAAATTGATAACACTTGGCATTTTTTGGTTGGGGAATTCACCTGCGTAAATATATAATCACCTAGCCATCCACAGCTATACAAACTTGCGACCGGATACAGTATGGGAAACTCAACATACCTGACTAAATGACATTACACACGTAACCTTGACAACCATTTAAACTATGCTTGTTCAATTAAAATTACAGGAAACTATGTTATAAAAGCATAAAATAAGTTTACTACAACACGTGTCGACTTTTGATGCAATGATTAATCTGGTTGTTCTGATGAAGTCATCGTGTTGTTGCATTTTGTATCAGATTTTATCATATATGGTAGTACTTTGCGTGTGACAAAAATACTATATAAAAATATTTTGCATTTTGGATATAAAACCCCCTAACAAAACTATCTAGAACGTTTGCTTTAAGACTAATTTTTGTTTTTGTTTGGTTCTCCTAGGCGAGTACTGGCCTACGCCCGTGCTACAGCAAATGTATGCCTTGTTCGGCGGGCCTTGAGCATAGATTTATCAACGCCTGTTGAGCTCCTTTCCTCATTCTTGGTCCTTGGTGAAATTCTTGGAATGATCAATGTCGCAATTGATTTTGGATATGCGTATTTGCGTATGGAAATTTGGGCTTGCATTGATTTGGATTTGGCTTACCAAATATGAAAAAATGAGTTGCGCCAGTTTTTTTCGCAGACAAATTCCATGATTTCCTCTGTATGTAATGTATACTTTATTCTTGAACTTAAACAATCATATTTAAACTAATCAAAGATTGGCAACATGAATAACGTTTACAACACATAATCATAAATTAACTTTTACGTCAGTACGTAGATACACACATTTAATTAGGTATGATTTTAACTGTTTTTTTTGCTTGCTTATAAGAGCGTTCATAGCGGTGATCCATTTTTAATTGTCGATGGTTTCATCTGGGGAAAGTAAGCAAGGGGAACAGGTAAAGGTTCGCGATGCATGGATGCGAGCGATGTACATTTATAAAAAGATTACGTTCGGGTTTTAAATTTTAAGGATATTTTATACATAATTATTAGAAATAGAAAAAGAAACTACTATAAACGAACATTTTTATCGTTGGATTCTATTAATTTTGGTAAAATTTATCCTGAACTTTCTCTCGTTATTTGGATTTTTTTCTGTTAAAATAATATTTTATTTTGGCTAGAATTAATATGTATGATAAGAAAGCACGGAATCGACAGGTATTTGTTTTTTATTGTTTCGGAGCTTTTCGGCTAAAAAAACCACTAAAATATGATGCCTTTGTATGTGGTGGTTGGTGATAGTGGTTAGTGCTTCTACAAAACACAGTCATTTGTTGTAAGTTAAATATATAGCATAATTATAACTTTTCTTGGCCCTACTGAGAAATCAAACCGATATAAATAATTTCTTACTGCGCACAAAATACGATTATGATAATGATTAATGATAATCTACAGTATAAAAAACTATGCAGTGAGTTTTAATATTGTAAATATTTGATATGAATTTGTTATATTTTTGGAGAAGTCCGCACGGTACACGATCTTTAGAAGCCAGGCATAGTACAACCGCTAACAATTTAAAATAGTCATAGTCATATGTATTCTCTTATGTTGGCGGTGGCCAAACAACAAATTAGAACTGTCCCCAATTATGATTATAGCTTAATGTATTGCAAATTGCAACTTACACAATGTAACAGTTTATATTTCATGGTAGAAGCCAACAAGTTTAAATTGGTACTTTCTCCAATCAACCTATTATGGTGTCCTGAAGAGAATTGTTATCTTGAACCGAAAAATATAAATAGACTTTTTCAAAACCGCTCCATCTGCACTTCCGTAAGATTACAGTATATAAATGCGTAGGTTTTATTTATCTTCAGTAAAATCAATATTCCTTTTACATAGGTATATATCCTTTTGCTATTTTTTTTAAATGGCAATTTTCTTTAAATTCGAATTAAATATGGATCATCCGCTTTTGTCTTGTTACAATTTTTTATAACCCAAAAAAATGTCATCATAGCATATAATCATATCATCATCGTATATTCACCTCCAAACAGAAAAGTATGTATTTTTTTACAATTTATTACAGAACTCTTTATGATCGGAATCAACTTTTCAAATGTGAAAAAAAACGGTATTTCCCCCCGACTCGGAATTTTTTTAAACAAAATGCATCTCCTGAATAAAAATGGTTTGTAAACAGTAAATATATGTTATAATTATAGTATGGTGTAACAATTAATGATAATAACCGCTCTAAAAATAGTTTTATATATTTTAATAAATGCTAGAAACAGTAAATATTACACATATCGCTTCATAACAATAATATGCACTTATGTACATACACATATATTTAGAATATTTAGTCACGTCATATGAATATATAGAATTTTTTTTCTATTAATATAATTGTAGTTACTCCTTATAGTCATATCATCATTTGTATTTCCGCTAAACACGATATATAAAAATGATATAATATTTTTATTACGCATCATCAAAAGAGTAAATTCACCATTCAAGTTTTCTCGTAGCTCATTCGAGCACGAGTCGGCTCTTACGTAAAAATTATTACCAGCTAACAGTTTTACATAATTTAATATTGTTGTTTTTTTTAGGTAAGATTATTGTTTCTTCCGCAGCAGTTTTCTTTTAAATTTGAGTTCTTGCTATGGTTTTGCTCTCCTGTGTAGTTATTCAATAATGTAGAGATGGCTGGTAGTTAAATACAAAGTGGAGTAATAATCATAAGGATAACAGTACAAATCGTAGTTATTGTAGTCTCGTTCTCGGTCCTTATAACTGTGGTTGCTGTCGTTGGATAATAATTTGTGTTTAGTAGGATTATCATTATGTTGATGCCTTGTTCTGCGGAGTCTCATCGTGCCTAAAAGTAGTAATGATAGTTGGAGAAAGGTTGACGGTGAAGGGGAGTAATGGTGTTTCTGGAGGAGGAACGTCTCTCCGCGTCAAAGTATGCAACAGGACGAGGAACAACTACAACAATACGACTGTTTACTTTTCGTTGGCCGGCAGTTCATCTCGCGAACGATCTCTGCGAAGACGTCGTTCACGTTCGTTCGGTTCTTTGCGGAAGTCTCTATGAATGAGCAGCCCCAGAGTTGGGCCAAGGTGGCTCCTTCGTGTTTTGACACTTCTCGTTGGTGTTCCAAGTCAACCTGGATAAGGAAGGAAAAGGAAATTATAATTAATTAATGATCAAATCGTTTAATTAAACACATCAAAGCATTCATTTAGCAAAAAAAACATATCCCATGTCAGTCCGACATCAAGTCTGAGAGAAAAATATGGCTGCTCTACATATTTAAGACAAATTCATTATGAAATTAACTGTTTTTATAGTGCCGGTTTAACAGGGTATAAAATTAAATAGCTCATGCATTTTTCAGGAATTGCAGTTTTCAAGGATTTATGGCCATATCCCAAAATTATTTAGGCATTTCACATTGTTCTCTCTCTCTGCCCAACTGTAACTGTATCAGGGAAAAAGTGGTTCACATTGTGCTCATTTGCAGATATTTGTGAATGCGTCATTATCATTTATATATTGCTATCCTAATTCTATGCGAAAAGGACCGTCAAGTCATCAACATAAATTCGCTTGAGTAAACTCATTTCTTCTGCAGCATTAGTGCAGATGCAGCTCCACACAGCCGCCATAAATATAAAGTGCCTATTGTGTAAAATGTTAATGAATGGCACATTTTCTAGGTCTTCCACAACAATGAATGCACTGCATCCTAACGGGAATGAGATAATTTTCAAAGTTTCTTCAGTCGCCCCCTTCAATCACGGTAAAAAAAATTAGCAAAGATGGAGGAAATGTGGCAAATGGTTTATGTAGGTATTTGCTAATCTACGTTATTGACAGACTCTTTTTTTAATGTGCGTTTAAGAAAAAATATATCTTTTTAGGAAAAATAAAAAATGGAAATGCAATTCATTCATGATTTCGTGACAAACGGCGTGATTCATCCTTTCTTTACGGTCGATTTCGCGTGCATATCTGATGCAAAAAGGGTCCTCAACTGGTACAACTATTCTAAAGCATTTTCCCACCAACTCATGCCAAGATGAAATGCAGCGCTAATCTATTCATAGGATTTCATCGAAATAAAAATTCTGATTTTTGACTTTATTTCAGAAAGAAAGTGTGATCCTCACGATTTCACCTGTACACAACGTTTGAAAACATATAGCTCATAGCCAAACCAAGTCCCATTCTTCAAGCCGGCATATTTTTCTTCCAACCTCCATCAACTGATAGACATCTTGTCCATCCCAATAAGTTGAAGAAAGGCAAAATAATGCAATTATGCATGATTGAATTGGTACGGTACCAAGACCGTCATCACTATCATCATATCCCTATCGACTTCTAACGAACCAACAAAGTTGCCTGTCTTTAAGCTTCGTTCATCAAACCAGATGTAATATATGATTAACCAATCCCTCTCCGTTGCCATTTCACAATGTTATGCAGATTCGGGCTTAATATGCATTCCTTAATTCTTTTTCGATAGAAAAGGGTGAAGCCGTTATTGTAAAATGATTATGATTACTTTGGGTAATCCCCCACGGGGAATTTGTAATTATTACGTTGTACTAGCTTTTTTCCCCTTTTGGCTCTTGTTGACTGTAGGGAAATGCCATATTCAACTAATTTTCTCTAGTCTCCTAGCCATAAAGTCAAGGTGAGGAAAATTCCAAGTCATGTCTTGAGCACGCATGGATACTCGTGCTGATTTCAATTGAAGGGGAAGCATTTATCGAGAAATCAAGTGACCTCAGCAAAATAGTTTTTTTCTATCAAATTAATACCGTTCTTGCCCTTAAAAAAATATTGATTAGATCAGGATGAAATATTGTATCAACCTCAATTCTGCTGATAGCTGGAAAGTGTGAATGGTCACTTTTACAAGTCAAGTCAGCAAGATTTTTATGCACAATTAGATCGCATTGTTGTGAAATGCCTTTCCACTCATATATAACGTGTTTGTTGCGAGCCATGACACTACCACTCTCCCATTTACAGCTCAGACTCATTCCCTAGCTGAAACTGTGATCCGGTGACGCTAATGCTAATCCCTCTCGACAAATCAGGACCACAGAGCTGAAACGCGAGAACAACATCCCCGACTTTATACAGCCGAGGACATCACTATTTATTACGATGCCATAATAATGACAATGCAATTAGTGTAATCATCAAGCCTTTTATAAAACTATATCAAAGAGGGGGATCTCTCTTGAGTCCCTCATCAGAAATGGTATCTGGAGGCTGGTCTGTTGTAATGACCGTGAAATATCCATTCATTTCATAGGACATTAAACCTTCCATTGTATTGCCTCCATCATCATATCAGCCTCTCTCAGGTTCAGGTATTCTCTCGCCTTTATCTTCCGCAATAATCTCTTCTCGTCTAGCGAGAAGTTTGATCCGTCCGTGTAATATAGACAATGGCTATGATACCACCACCACCCGAGAGATCCGAGTGCCTTCCAAACAAAACAACGGCAATCTCCATTATTAAATATTCGGTATAAGCGTATAGGAAATTGTGCGCGATATCTTTTTTTTCATCCACATCATATCAAATCTTTACCGAGCAGCTTTTCCCTTCGGGGAGAATCCCAAAATAATTACTGGTCTTACCCATTATACCAACTATTTAACAATTAACTATACAGGGATGATTGTAGCTTTTTGAGTATTTATGCCGAAACTTGTCCAATCTTTTTCGCTACTCATCAGTGCTATCATCCGAATAGGGATCATTATCAAATGGGCCTCTTCTCATACAGGGCAGTTGGCAGTGGGCTGCACGAATGCGGATATCATTTTACTTGAGGTTTCCTCACTTCCCTCTTGTAATGCTTGAAAAGTAATCTCAAGGAAAGGGGGTAATTAACGGGTTTGGCTGTTAAGAGGATATGCTGGGATTACGATTACGGAGAGAAATGTATAATAACCCTTTTACCACACACTGATTACTTTTCCTTGGCTAGGCGTGAGGTACATATTAAAAGATGTGGACAGGCTGAATACTGAATTGAACAGTATTAAAAATACAAAGTTTTCCTCCATTTTTTTGCTCCTCCGAGTTTAATACAACTTGTGCGTTTGGTTAAAGGAGATTTGCATTTGCAAGGCTTTGATCATTTCTGAATTTGGATCCCAACCATGACGGAAGTTGACAAATTAAAGTGTAATTTTCACGTAATAAACCTGACTCTCCACTGTCATTGGAGTAATTGAGGGAGATGTCATCAATCAGTAGAGGAACGCGTTATCTGGCTTGTGGTAAATGATGGAGAGGACGCCTAAAATTACATAATTTTTTTGTTCAATGCGTCAATCACCGGATGATATTCATTTGAGTGGAGGACTTAATGGTTGGAGGCGTCGTGAACATGATATAGCCAATTTTCAAATTATCGATGGTGTACGCGCAGAACTAATTGAAAATGATCGCAATTTGACATGAATCTTTCGTCGGTTGTTATTTGCATACGTCATTTTGGCAGAATATGAATTAAGCGTTCAACGCTTTGACTGAAGAGTCCTACCTCGCAATAGAGATTTCAAAGCGAATAAAAACATTTTTCAAGAATTGGTCTCATTATTTAACATTCTACATTCAATTCAAACGGTCTAAACACCGCACTTCAGTCGTCTACTCAAAATCAATAATTATATCTGACCGCAAATTTAATTGTGGCTTCTCCCTTATATAACTCGCGTATTCTCATTCAAGCAAGCTAACAAACTTTCGAATGTTTTCAAATCAAACATTTATTTGTTTCTCTTTTCCCATTTACCTAAAGATAAAACCGCAATAAAATTTCACCTTTGAGAAAGGACGTGATGCTCGAAATAAAAAATCTCAACAATTCACACAATCACTCTATTTTTCTTTCTGGTAGGGACCTTTTTTCTAAGAAATTCTGTTTAATTGCTGGGCTATTTGTGCTGCAGAGAAAGAAACACATTCCAAGAAATGAAACCTAGCTTGAGCAGTCCTCCTCCGTGTAGCCGCTTGGTATTGTTAAAAACATCTTGGTTTTTTTGTGAGATTCCTTTACAAACATAAGGAGCAATACTACGTCAGTGTAGAATCTGATTTGATTCGAAACTCTGTTCTGCTGTATTGGATTCCTTGTCCATTTTAATGTTTAGGAGTTGCAATGACGCTGAAAGTAGCTGAGAGTTCACTCACTCCCAGAAAACTCGACATTTTTTCGGACTATTTTGCAACAGTAATAAAAGTAAAGTAGGGATTTGGTAAATAGCAGGTACATCTTTATGTTATTGTCATCCCCTCACGATCTCCACAAGGGAATGACGCGGCATGGCCAAATCAAATTATGTTAGTTCGTGACCCATTCCCATGATATGGGTTTCGTTGGCAGACTTGCCTTATCGGCTATTTGTATGGATGAAGTGGTTCTAAATGAAGGAAAAGTAAAAAGGACAAAATGAACTGATACCTATTGAGAACGAGCCTGGTGCGGCGTTGACGATCTGAGTGCAGATTATAATTACAAAATTGCGTATTCCCGTCATTAAACATATTGCACTTTACTTAAGAGAATACGCAATCTCTTTAACTCAAGAACTAGTCCTTTCAATTTTTTTCTCTCTCTTTGGGAGAAAGTGATTTCACAAACTAAAGTAAACTGCTCTTTCTTTATTTATCCGACAGAAACCCAAATGAAATGGGTTTCAAGTGCTAAAACTTCCTTTTCTCATTGTTTGCCAGTGCAACTCACGTCCACGTCATATCCTTCTCAAGAGCTCCGAAATTTTTTCCACAAAAGCTAAATTGGAATCTTTGATAAAGCATGACAATAGAATTGAAATGATATTCAGCTCGGATCTCTCACTACAGCTCATCCTGAGGATATCCTTATTTTTCAATTTGAAAAAATCTTCAAAGGACCCAACAACAAAAAATTGCAGTTTTTTTAATCCCAACTTAGAAATAACAAGCCCGACTCTTTTCATCAAATCATCAAGTTAATCCCTCTGAGATTGTGGATTGTATAATATGAATGGAATTTCTGTGTCTTTGTTGCATGTCCCAAGTACAAATACACCCTTCTATTCAATTACATCGAGATTTTAGATTTGGTTTTTCCCTTCATCTCCCAAATGAAATGATAATACCGAGTTGATACTAACCAAAAGGAGCTTTTTATTGAAAAATATTTCCCCCTCAAGTCGAGTTAATAAACAATCATACTTACTTTGACTATCTACTTCATTCTTCATTGGAGGAGAAATTGGTACAGTCTACTTAGAGATGCATGACTTTCAAGATGATAAAAACGCACAAAGTTTTTTTTCATCATTCATCATGATTCATGATGCTGGTGGTGATCATGCACCATTCATATAGATATTCAACTTTTTTTTGGGGGTATGGAATAAAAAGATATTTTTTCTTGTCCCATCTTCTCATAAAGAAAAAAGCTCATCTTAATCGAAAAAATATTGCATTTTCTTCTCGTTTTTTAATATTAGTTGCTCCTTTAAGAGCCCATTCACTCATCCATCATGAATGGTAATAGAAGTAATAATAGAGAATAGAAGAGGGAAATATAATCATCCAAGATTATTATAAATGATTGTGAATAATAAGTATTGAAGAGTGTTTTCTTCGTCTTTTTGACTTTTTCTTGGTCTCTTCAAGTCACTCAAATCAAGCGATAAATTATTGAATGGGGAAGATTGTTAGAATAGGAATTGGATGATAGGACAAAATCAAAGAAGTCAAGAAGCTATATTTTTTCAGGGAGAAGGAATCTACTTTCCTGATTTCGGATCTATCTGTAATTTTTTGTAATACTCATTCAAGTACCTTGATTCTGGTTAATAGTTCGTGAAAGAAGCAAAATAGCTTAGAGTATATGCTGATATGAATGACTGAGTTGACTTCTAAACAGAGAAAAGAGTTAACTGCACTCCACTGACTCCACACATTTATGCAAAAAACAGCACAAAGAAATTATGACAAGAACTGGTAAACTGGTAAAGTACTTAAGAAGGACTTAAAAAATATTTAGAATTGCTTTAGTCAGAAATCCTTTTTACGAGTTCGTAGCTCGTTTTTAAAACCGAGATTCCGCAACGGTTAAAAGGGACCACAAAGGCAATTGCTATTTTTTTATTAATGCCTTTTATTGCCTTCCAAACTTGCATAAAAAATCTTTACAGAAGATTTTAATGCAAACTGGCACTTGGTATTTAGCCACATTATTGAGTAATAATATTTTTTTGGTGGACGGTGGTGAGTGCCAAGTCAAAAGCCTAATTTTCAAGTTATGGCGACAATGATGGCAATGACATACTTCACATTCCTCTAAATACTCGAGGGATGTGTCATCTTCATCTTGTGAAATATCATTTTTTTTTCTTTTCGGTTTTCATTACTTGGAGCGATTCTAGAAAATGAGATGTTGCCTCAGAAAAAGTCGTTGACAAATCCATGGCTTGAAGGGCTTCCTGAAGAAGACGTCTTGCTACTCATCTTCATAATCATACTATGTAGGTACGCATCATCATCATCATTATTACCAGCAGGGCTGAAACCACAGAAGCCAACGATGATGAATAATCATTGGTTACTCAAACCTGGCTATTTAATATAGTAGCAAATGCAATAATCATGTGGGAAAAGTGAATAATTTTTTGGTAGTCAGGCACTGCCCAACCATAAATGAAGATTCCAATCTGTAAAAGGCAAAGTCCCATTCTTCACACTGAAGTTATATAGTAATATGCTAAATAATTTTAGCGAAACGAATGCTGATGAAATTGTAGCCTGAAAGGGTGATCCGATGATGATGATGATATGGAAGATGTGATAATCGAAATGAGCAAAACGATTTTATTACATCCATGTTTAATGCATCCTCCCAAGGAACTCCAAAGCCTTTTTGGTTGGTTTTAGTTTCTCTGATTTATGACATTGGTTTCCCATCGCCATCAGCCTTTGCGAAAGGAAAGCTGTTGTACAAGAAAAAAATTTCAATTCGGCACTGCCACTCCACCGGAGTTACAAAAGTTTCGTCCTTCAAGGAACCAACAGGGTAAGACAGCAAAACTTTGCAGATTTTACGACAGCACCTTTTATGTCCTCCGGCGAAATGTGAGAACACTACTGTGCAATGTCAGATAGTCATAGTCATCTCACCCTATCCATTCATATTCCAAGTCCGAGCCCGACCAGCTTTCATCTGACAAAGAGCTTTATTGTGTTGTCTTGAATTGGGAGTTTTCGTCGTGAACGAAGCTCTTTTTCGCGTCAGCGGACCGAACTGAAACTTTTAAGGAGATTGGGATGCATCTATCGCATAGGTACTGTACAAGAGCAAATATTATCTTTTTACTTTAATGATATACAGCTTGTTTACGTCTATTTATTTACTTCACTGAGTTTGATTGCTTTCTGCTCTTCCTGTTCGAGGTTTGCTGGGATCGTAAAAAAACGTTAGCTCGAGTAAAGAGAAAATATTTTTAATACCCCCGACAAAACTACAAGACAATTCGAGTCTTATCTACGAGGATCACTGCTAAACTTTTAAAACAAGGTATGTGAATTCTCCCATCGGCTTGTTTGTGTGGGGATATAAAGAATATGATTATTTTGTTCAAGATTTAATTTAAATGTTTGGATGTTCCTCTCAACTCATCCCTTTTCCCCTGATTTGACGACAGTTTCAATGACAGAGGAAGATAAATCCTAGTTAGGACCTTACTATCTATTATTATCTATCTAGTCCCTTGTCACGTTAATGGATGGATTCATGTAGGACTCTCCTCATCGTAATTCGAAATCATGTCCCTTCGCAAATGTCCCATGTCATGAGAGAATGATGATGAGACATTTGGGACGATTGTAGGATTGCAATTTTTTTTGTGAAAAATTGAATTCTCAAGTTTTGACGTTTTGCCGTTTTTTCCGACAACGGAAACAATGGGGAAATACTCATCTCGTCATATTTATCTATTTGCTTGTTTGCCATATAAAGAGTAAATATAATAAAATTGGAATGACCTACTTTACCAAAAAAAAATGTTCGCTTCTCTTTTGAAACGCATCTCAAAGTCCATTCACTTTTCTAATATGCAATAATAAAAAATGCATTTGTGAAAATCTGTTGTTTGTAAATGACAATGAGTGGAGGATATAATGCATCGTATTTACATTCATGAACAATACCGATAGCCACCACTCATATTTGCGATTGAGCAAAAATGAGTTTTTACACTTGTGCTCAGTTTTGCACATGCTAATTACAGTGTGCTTATTATGGATGGGCTCCCCCAATCATCCCATTTGTAAAGATGAGGAACGTAAAATTCTAGTGAAGAAAAAATCATTTAGGAATCCTTTTCCTAAGCAATTTTCACAATTCGCAAAGAGGTCTCACTAAATTAGCAACTGTAAAAAAAGATGTTCTTAAATGGCAATTATTTTTATGATCCCTCATTGGCCATATAGAGCTTACGGCAGCTGCAGTTCATAACGATAACATCCTAAGCAAATGCAATACAGCTATCTTCTAAATGTGTTATTATGTAATCTATCTTGACGATGAACATTAAGATCATTTAATGATTTTCCAATTATACTCCTGCCATGCATGAAAGACAAATCGATAATTCGACAGAACCAGCAAAAATCTATGATTGATACATTATGCGGATTGCTAC
Organism: Lepidocyrtus paradoxus; assembly: GCA_034696885.1. Taxonomy (NCBI): domain Eukaryota; kingdom Metazoa; phylum Arthropoda; class Collembola; order Entomobryomorpha; family Entomobryidae; genus Lepidocyrtus; species Lepidocyrtus paradoxus. The sequence continues at coordinate 12,113 of JAQGAH010001390.1, forward strand.
AGTCTTGTTATGCAATAAAAGCGATATTTTTTTCGATCCGTTCACAATTTTTTTTAAATACTGGTGTAATGAGTCAATTTATCTGTCACAACGCATAAAATATTTAACTTCCAGACATCAAAACAAGTGAACAACCTTATCAAGGAGGGTAAGCAAAATTCTTATCATTCTCCACTCTAAAACTGTTGTCTTTGCAGTGTAGTTATTTCTGACTCACACAAACAATCCAAAACCCCCATCTCAGGCTATTACGAATTATAAATAACGATGAGCCCCTGTGCATGCCTTTGCATCAGCCTCGTCAGCACTAAAAATACGGTTGGAATGAAGAGAGGAAACAATTCATATCATGAAAGTGCAAGCAAAGCAAAGATAAAAACGTGAAGTTCCCTTCATTTCATTTCTGTCTCCTCCTGATATGATGAACCACTCTTTAATATCGCCATTTCACAACTCCACCAAAATGATGCGAGCTTTTTTTCCTTTTGATGTGTCAACAAGATATCTTGACTATCTGAGCCCCTAATAAACTGGGAGAATGACTAGTCGTGAAAATATATATGAAACAAAAACATGAGCGGAACAACAGCAACGCGGCCATCATATCATCTAGAGAGAAGTTGACAATCCATTTCTATTTGTCTCCAAAATGACATACCACGACTGCGACTGTTGGACTTGATTCTGCTGTCATCTATCCTCCTCTGAGCGGTTTCCCTTCTCTGAAGATTGAAAATTGTACGGAGAAAAATGGAAAATGAAAGGAAATGTTTACTCCAATTTATTATCTACAATCGCAATAATAATATGCTGGGGACTAGAGTTTCAGCCTTTTCCTCTCTCCCTTCTGGGAAGAGAGAGCGGACGGTTTTCGCATTATTGGATGGAGCCGCTCCATGTCGCATTTTATTCTTTTGCTGCGTGGCTCTTCCTTTTGCGAAAAGTGATATTAAGGTATCACTTTTCTATGCAATGTTTTCCCCCCACACAATCCAACTTCTTAGGAAAGTGTCGCCTTTCTCTGGAAATCCTCGGCGTGAGTCACCCTAATTGCAACATGGATATGTGTTTGTATTTGTTTATTGCAACATGAAAATACATCTGTTTGAACACATTTTATCCTATCCAATTTACTGCTATAGCGCTCCTTCTCATACGACATGGACTGAGGACCATGTCTGAATCTGGAATGGCTAGACATGGGCCATAAGGTACTTTTACTATGCCTATTTTCACCCGTCTTGTTCCGTAAATCGGTCATTCCTTCGTGAGATATAGCTATAGAGGAGGACAACATACCATAAAATAACAGAAGATGAAATGAACTTTTTATTAAAACTACCTGAGAATCCGATTTAATAGCCTTGTTCAGGCAGCCACTTTACGGTGATACAAAGCTGAGTAGTTTTTATTTGGATGGGAATTGTTATTTCGGCCGAAATCGTCTTTTCGGGAAAATAGCAAGGCTGAGTGGCCATAAGCGGATCTATATTATTTTATCGTGAGCAAAAGAACTTGCTTGCGAAAAAATTGTTTGAATTCTACAGGTTTTTCGACTACCTACTGAAATCCAATAGGCATTAACAAGATTTTGATTGAACTTGTTTGCAAATTTTTTCTCAAGAAAAATTGAGTTTTTGATAATTATATGCGAAATATATTTTTATGGGCAGATGTGCAAAAATGGCAATAAAAATATTCAATTTATTCCCAAATTATGTTCGGCCAGCTGTGGATTGAGATTACAACTTAATTACAAATATTCTCATAAATGTGCAAAACCAATTGATTTGCCAAGCCCAATCTATAGTAAGCCATAAATCAGAATAGAAGCAATCAAATTGATGACATTGAACAAAGGACATACATAGCATGCCCATATTTTGTTCATTGAACCCAACATGCACATGTCACATGTACAAAAATAATTACACTACCCATTGTTCCCCATTTCTCCACAGGAAAACTTTAATCACCAGTTGAGTCGCTAATGATGATAACAACATTTCACCCAAATCCACTCGTATAATGGATTGACAAATTGTGTGCGTGGAAGAAAGCCCCCTTTTATTATTGCAAATCAAAACATTTCTCTTGAAACGAGCAAAAAGACCAACCCACAATTTGGAGGGTTGAGGCTTGACTTTCCCTCATGGAGAGAGGTTCATTTGGCAACCAAGAAAAAGGCGGTAGCCACTTCAAACAAAAAACTGTAATTATACGACTGCTATACAAAAACATATATGCATACTCATACCAATACCAACATATCTTAAGCCGTACCTACATCCACGTGTGACAGAACAGGACAGAAATCAAGCAAAAAAATTTCAAGTAAGGAGTAAAAGTTAAGTGGAAGTAAGCCCTCAAGAGGAAGGGCATATTATGAGCAAAATTCTTCGAATCTGCTCCCTCATATTACTTTCCCCTTTTCCCTGTTAAAGGATTTTCTGAGAAGAATATCTGCATATTTTGTAGTCAGCCATAGGTTATTTCTACATTTTCTAGACATACGCAAATTCCCATTTCCTGATATACATAATCCAACTAAAAAGAAAATCTAATCGATCTCCTTTCAAGCGGAAAGTTCATGTAATATATGCAACTAGATATGCTAAATATTAACGTGTGTGACAGAGCAAGGGTTCTTAGCTAAAGTACGGAGTA
>JAQGAH010001391.1:0-14748 GCA_034696885.1 Lepidocyrtus paradoxus
ATGGTTGTTGATTAATGAACCATGACGTGGCGGTGATGACGTTTTCGGCGACTCTGTGATGATGTGATTCGACAGTAGAAGATATAGCATTAGCGTTGGCCATATAACCATAAAAAATCCTTTAAAAGTAGGAAAAATAGGTAGGTATAATTTAATAAGATTACAAATTACCATTATTATTGTGTAATATTCAATTCATTCATATTGCATAGTCAACTAGCATTGCGTGGCTCGACGTGTGGCATGTTTCGATGATAGTCAGGCTGTAAAAAAATGGCATGATGGGTTGCCATTTTGACCGTAATCAACCACTGATCCTGTGTGGATACGTAGCATAGATAGTTACATTAGTTATCCGTGTAGAGCATTGTTCCTTCCTTCCTTCCGGTTTCCTTCCCTAAATTCATATGCAGAGGCAGACTCTCAAAATTGCATTCTCCTCAAAAGTCTCACAAGTCACAACTCTCTGCATACACAACTGTATTTCATTTCAGATATGAGAACAATGCAAAAATGCAAAGTGATTTTTTTTGTCTCCTTTCGTGATATTCTTGTTTACACGAAGTGGAGCTCCCTTAGAGAATAGTCATCCTTTTCGTAAGTATGATCATATCGATCATCAGCAAAGGGTGGGCAATGTAAGATGCATCTACTTAAATATTCATGATAAAAAGTTATTTTTTGTGCTCCCTGTCAAAAAACAAATATGATCATAATAAGGACGAACATTATTATGATTATAATGTCTTGTAACGAGCCCACTTGGGATGCTTCTTCTTTTTTTCTCGTACATAATTAGTTACGGAAATGCATGCACATGGGGAGGGAGAAGCAGCTAAGAAAAATTGGTTGTATCCATTGCATTGATTAGAATTGTCAGGAGTAATAATAATCTGGTGAATTAATGAGCAGCATCTGAGATTTTTTTAATGCTCTTCCCTCTCCGCGATCAAATTATGTTTACTTTTAGTTGCCATTTTATTTTCGTGCTCCCAATAAATATTTTTATAGGGATTGATAGCCAAGATGGGATAGAATTTTTGTAAATAAAAGGAGTACTTCCTCTTTCCCCAAATGATCAGACCTATTTCTGTACCTTTTGGTTGGATATTTTTTTAATTGTTGGTTTATTATTATGCTAAATATACTGTTCAAATTATTGTAACCTTTCACATACCTTTTGTATTACATGACTTACTAATAGATATTCAGTCTGAAAATAGCGGAAGAGAGAAGCTGGCTAATTACTAATTATGTACGTACACTCAGACTCCTTTCATGTCAAAAAATCATCGGCATGATTCTGATCAGTTTTTAATTAGTGTAGTTTTTTATGATAATTTAATTGCGGAACAGTAGAATGATGTAGGTAGCTAATTGTACATGATTTTTTACATGAAAGGGGAACAATCTCGGCATGCATAATGTGGTTGTATCATGTCATGCGTAATTTTTTATCATCACGGCAGAGTTGCTATTAAGGTAATTGGAATACTTCAGGGTTCGGAGGAAAGTTAAGTTAGTGGATTCAATATCACCACAATATCACTGATCTCAAACTATTCCTTGAGTCAATTACTTATAGCTTCAAAAGCAAAGGAATGCGGATCTATCCTAAATAGTGTCGAACTAAAAGAAATTAATTAAATTTTCGGCGTTTAAACTAAACGTAATGAGTCTTAGTGCAATGTAGCCACAATTTGTAAACACCAAGAACGCCAACACTGCATAATTGAATTTTGCTATTTATTAGTCCCAAAGTGTATGCGTTGCGTAATGGTATAATAATGACGTTAAGTAACTAGACTGTAAACAGAATTTACATAAATGTAGGCATGTGCAAATTTATCTACTTAACTCTTTGTCTTATTTTCCATTCATGATCATACATCATCATTCATCATGCTATACTTACCGTTTAGGTTTTAGATATACCTGTATTAGTATTTACGCATAAAAAATACCTAACTTTGTCCATTGTCCAACTTCTCAAAGTCATTGAGGCATAGATAATAGCTTAGGCTTTGGCGAGTCTCTCTCTAGTTTAAACTATATATTTTTTCGCCCATTTATCTAGAAATTTTATTTCACGCTTGTTTAGCTAGGCACACTCAGAACTCGCACCGCAACAATGGAATATATATCCTCATGATATGTTTCTTGAAAAGAAAAATCCAACCTTATAAGTCAATCCTCTTATATTAAAGATAGATTATTTATAGGAACCACATCAGATCACATCACACAGAAGGAGTTTACAAGTCTCAAAATAAAATTCCCCTTTTTGATACCTAAATAAATTAAGTATTTTAGCATATTTACTAACATTTTATACCGTTCATGTTGATATCGCTCCTGTCAAACGATGAAAACAAAACAATTGCAATAGGCTTTACATTTTGAGATTGTACAGAAGGACTGTGGCATGATGGCTAATGTAAAATGTCAAAATTGAGATTTGTAAATTATTATACCTAAGTGAATTATGTCTTTACGCATAATATATAAATTACTTTTATTACCTCTTATACTATACCTGGCCCTCTCTCCCTTTCTTAGCAAATTAATATTGCATAATGGAAATCGATTGCGTGAAAGATTACATGACATCCTAGAGGAGAATTATGTATATCATTGTTTCCCTCTTGTTGTTTTCTACAAGCCATGAATAACATTTGGCGTGTGTTGGGTGATGACTGGGATGTTGATGATGATGATGTGGTTTTAAGACATCACATCATCATCTTGAGAAAAGGAAGTTGTTTGGGGTGAATAGGTACATGCACACGGTACACATGCGATACATCTTAATCCTCTGAAGTCATCACTGAAGCAGGCACAAACTACGCACATATTTGCATCTGAAATTTATGTACTTTTATTTAGATTTAAAAAATCTTAAACGTGCGCATGATCTTAAGTAAGCTTAGTCTATTTTTTATTCAGCTTTGACGAAAAAATGTGTCAACTTTTCAGTCTAAATTCCCAGTAGGCATCTTAGCTCTTATAATTCAATAAAATAGGAAGCGATGTCCGAGCGTAATTTAGACAATATGTATCATGCATAAGTATTTATTCCACATAATGATAACTGTAAAAGTAATTGTACAGAAAATTAATATTTTCTCTAATTTAATATTGTTATGAATCTAGTATAATGAAACAACTACAATTTTAGCTGTTAGCACCTAGGATTAGGATTAATGTAATATAACTAGAGTCAGACGGTTTTTCTAGAAAGGTAATAATTAATACTAGGACACAGGTTGATCTTTTTGTTGCATTCTCCTCCAATCTTTTTCAAACTGTACAGTCATATTTATACACAATGGATAATGAAGGATTAAAAGTTGATAACTGTTGTAAACTTGTAAAGATAAATGTAGAATAGGCTAAGGAATTGTATAATACTTAATTCAGACATAAATATTAAGTGCACACCTGCCACCACCTAGCTATAGCCATGCTACTTATACATACCCTATTTATTCTACGAAGGGATTTCACATTAATAAAAAATCCAAGCTCGTGTCTATCCTTTTGTCTGTTAACTAGACTAGACTTAATACATAATCCGTTTATTATTGTGCACTTAGACTAATCTAAATAAGACTTGATTATGATTATGATTATAAATGTACATATGTCTATACCTCCATACCCGTTGTTAAATAAGTATAACTAAGCTAAAAAAAATGTTTTTGGTGGTACATATCTGTAAAAAAATACTTGATAAAATATGATTATGAGTGTCATGATATGATTAATGTTATTATTTCGGACTACCACCACCATCATAATGCAACCACACGACTATTAAAAAATAAATATAAATGTATGAAAAAACCAAGCATTTTTTTCTCAATTGGCTGTCCATACTCCATAAGCATTTGAAACTGTATATTAGGATGGACTTGTAACTGCAGAGATTGAAATTTTCAATGGAAAGCATACTATGAACAGTGAGCAAGCACCATAGCATGGCCCACCAACATGATCATAGTCTCAATGAGAACGCTGAGGGAACCACTTTCACTCTCCTCACCTGTATCATGGTATGAGTGCATATAGCCTTTATACACCCTTAAAAATTCATCAAAGATCATAAATAACTTTTTCAAAGAATACGATTGCTCTACTGCCTCAAGTATATATGTTATGTAGGCTGACTGGGACTATAAAAGAGGATATCAAAATCACAACAGCCCTCTCATTTGCTGCAGGAGTCCATTTAGTCCTCAATTAATAAGTGAATGAGAACTGTCTAGCATTTAAGGGAAAAATATGTTCATGAGCCCATTGAAAAATATCAGCAGAGATCGCTTAAGCTGTTACATAAACATGGCATATAATCATTGTCACAATTTTCAAAATAGATTTTTCTCCACAAAGGATATAAATTTTATGTAGTTTGGGTTAACAGCATGACCCAGCTAGTTAAGACATCAAAGGAGTTTGAATTGAATATAAAAAAAACAAGTGTGCTTGCTTCGGAATGCTGAGAAAAATCAAGGCACATTATTGTCAGACATTCAGTTTCTAAATGAGTTTGCACCGCACTGCGAGATCACAATAATCAGCTGAAGGCTAACAATCGTCATTATCTTTACCAAGGGGGAGGGAAGCGAAAATATGCTGATCTGGTGAGATGGATGGGGAGCAGAGTCACCCCCATTGTTTACCTTTTGGGCTCCAAAACGCTGATGTAATTTATAACAAAAGTGATAAAAATGGTAATAAATATATCCCCCTTTGAAAAAAAAATCCTCTCAAAAGTATGTCAATCTGTTGGGATAAAAATGCACTTGTTCTTGTGAATGAATGCAGAACGCATTAAACTTTTCATTTCCTGTCTTCCGCTCCTCTGAAAAAAATCAGTTGGGTAAACAAGCTTATTATTCAGACCAACAATGCAATCCTTTTTCAGCCTGCTCATTCCATAAACAATCAAACTAAAGTTACATAGTCTATTTGGGTTACTAATTTTCAGATAAATCCCCCAAAATTAGGGCTTAGCGTAGATAAAAACAGAAAATTGATCATCAAGACAAGCGTTTCTCCCTTTTATAACAATTCATTTCCATTCAAATTTCGTATTAAGTCATTTCATTATGCCTATGAGCATTCATGCCATAGTAAAGCTTGCAATTTCATCCAATTTTCATCCCTCGGGTGGAACCAATACTGCCTCCTGCTCAGGATTTAATAACTCGGAAAGTTGGGTGGTCGGCTGAGCATCGTCGTTGTCGTCACCGCATCGTTGCCGCTGATTAGAAGGAATGGAGCTGAGGTAAGAATAAATCGACAGTCATCCCGTTGCATAACAGTGGATAATTAAATTCCGTCAGATAACTTCAGACTCAAAGAGGCCCAAGCAACCGGTGGCTTGGAGGAATTCATATTCATGGCTCATTCATCAAAATATATTTTTGGATTATCCCCCAATAAAAGCGATCAACTCAGTGGATTCATAGGCACAGCAAGGGATCTAGCTCAAGTTATGCAACTTCCAATCTATAAAAAAAATGTCGATACAATTACAACTCGATCGAAACCTTTTCAAATTAATTAGATCAGCTGCACGCGCACGCAAAATGGAGTCGTGGGACGGTCATATAATGATAATCGTAAAATGGTTATCCAAATTTTTTCCCCCTTCTTAGCCCTCCTTTCATCGTTATCCCCGTTTATTAATATATCTAGAGAGAGCTCGAGAGGGGATCTAATTAGCCCAGTGAGATAACATGAACAGGCTATGTGTGCGGCTTGACTAAGTCCATGTGACATGTCATGGGCAGAATGGGAATGGACATTGTTCGTTTTCAACCTTTTTGTTATCGTTTTTTATTCCATTTGCCAATCACCCCACCACCACCAGCCATTGCCAATTTCACGCAAATTAGAATGTATTTTATTATTATCATTCAGTTCCATTCAAAGTATTAATAAGTGAGCTGTCAATTGGCTATCACGTTCCCCCAAATGCTAAATTCATCCTAAGGATAATAATAATGAAGAGCGAGATGTGGAGCAAGATTGGACTGAGCTGAGAGTTGGACTCAGAATAGCTCTGTTATCTGTCGGGTGTGGCTCTGCTAATCAGCTCTTCATCAACACCAACAGTTATTATTCCTTTGGTTTTTTTCAAGTGCGGGAACTCTCACTTCTAATCAAATAAATAAAAGAGTTATTATCATAAAAAAATGGAGACATGCTAAAAAAAATATTCCAATATTTGTTTTGAAACTCTTGGGATATGTCTTGTCTTGACAATTCCATTGTCAGTATTTACTCTTATCTTGTTCAAAGCATTTTTTTGTTGTTTGTACAAGTCACTGTTGATAATGATAAGAGAAACGGTTGGGATATCAGACAAGACCACGCCATAGCTCGATCCACTCGCATTCCTGCAAATACTGGTAACTTTTATGAAATGACATGATTCCAATTGGCACTTTCAAGTTTCAAGACTAACCTTTATCGCATTTATTTTATGAATTATGGTCGAGTTGGATAATTTTAAATGAGATGAGATAGAGCAACGTTAGCTTTGTTGGCAGAGATGGAGTTGCCCAACATTTCTTGATCCCGTCCGGTCATTATCACGAGTCTAATTCAAAAACAATCATTCATTACCGATAATGACGTGGAGTGAACTAATTTTCAGAATAGGAGCGGTGTGCGCCGCATACATAATAATTATCACGACTGAAATATAAAAAACTTGGCTTTTTGAATGTGGCCGTGCACATTTGGCATGACATGAGTAAAAGGTGTCTCTTGCTATGTACCAAATGGTATAGCTTTGTCGTTTAGGAGCGGACCGGGTCAGAATAGAAAAAAATTTACATGGATTGCTCAACATGTTTCCTGTCCATTTCAATATTTAGCAATCTAAATGGCCTATAAAAGAGATTGAAAAAATACATGTGTGTTGAGCCATTGTTAGCTTTACAGCTCTCCATTGTCAATGTTATGTTTGCTGCCACTGACATTTGAATAGGGTGATAAGCGTGATTGTTAATATCCCTTTTGTTTACATATTCATGTTTAGTCCTTTTTTAGAACTGAAGCTCAGACCAGCAAAAACGAAAGGGGAGAGGGATTGGATCAATTGTCCAATATATAAAATGCTAAACAGTTTTAAATCTGACGATGATGTGATATGGCCAGAGAACATGGCTTGGATGATGGCAGTGACAATCAAAACATGGGTTGCGTAACAAGCAAAAAGTGTTGAAAATGCGTGGGGCAGACAGCTAACATGTTCTCAATCCCAGCACCCCGCCAACTCAACAAAAGGGCTAGCTTTTGAACCTTCATTATCACCTATCATCCTGAATGATCTGAAGGAAGACCATGAACCGATCAGTTTTAGAGAAAAAATTTCGCACTGACAGTTTGAATGATAGATGTAAAACTTAGTGCCTCACCGTCAATGCCATCGGTGTTGCGAAATCTGGATTTTTTAAAAAAGTCTCTGAAAAATTAAGGAACAAGTGCGCATATGATGATTTTTCTTCTTCAAAGTAGGCACCTAAAATTGCACCTAAAATTTTCCATAAAATAGGATAAATATTTTGTTTCTATGTTATGGGCACATGGCCAAAGATATAACTGAATCCAGGCAGGGGACAACCGGATCGACCTTTGCTAACGCAGGATTTTATTCCATCATGAACTGGTTTTTTAAGGAAAGTTTTTTCTTCCAAATTTTCTGGATATTTTCTAGGCGATTGGGAAAGCTGCCTAATTTTATTGTAAATCGTGTACCCTCTTGGAGGCAATACGGTCCATGACGGGGTTGCTAGTTTGGTCTATAATTTACATAACAAATTATAGTTGTAACTTGACAAGTAAATTGAAGGTCCCCGGTCAGGATGTCTTATGTAGGTGCAATTAAAGGAGACCTGACACCGGGATTTGCATGCGTCGACTGAGGCATTCCATATATGAGAACAAAGCCGAAGATGTTTACTTACGCTAGGTTAGGGATACCCAAGGCATCACTATTTTAAGAAAAAATTCTTAAATAAAGTATCTTTAATTCTCGGAAATTTGTTTAGGACAAAGTCATGCCATGTTTGATGTCAGGTCACGACCATGAGCAGTTTGCAACAAATTGTTACAAGCATAGCGTAATCTATAATTTTAGCTGTTCCAGGACTAATTGCGCATCAGCTTCATATTCCTTTGTGAGTAGGGTCCAGCTAGACAAGCTCATGACATTTTGTCAATATTTGTACACTGATCATGTACGCAAGCAAACCGAGACAGCCAATGAAACCTGCCCATGAAAAAAAAATCACACGCGTAAGTCTATACCTAAGTGTATTCCTATGAAAATTCACACCTAGCCGATCCTCACACTTGCGCAATCTTTCTCTTGAACTCTCTGCTGACGACATTAACCTTTAAGAATAGGTTTTTAAATAGAACTGGCCAGATGACGTATTCGATAAACGTTATATAGGTCAATATAAAAGATCTCAACTGAGAAAAAATCGAAGGGCTTCTTATATATGGGTTAGGTTCGGAAAAGTAAATTGGATTTTGTAATTCTCATTGGCCAAAATATATCATACTCGGATGAACATCTACTGCCAATCAATTCAAGTGGGTTATGGTAAAGTGGCGTAAGTAAGCCAGTTCGAAAAATCAATTTTAATGTGATAAATAGATAGGAACAGGAACAATAGGTTTTCTTTTCGCTTCCCATCCCACCTCCCCACCTCAAGTTCACAAAGTTAAAAATCAATTAAAGCCATACGATCATCAAGATATCCCCCCATTCATTACCACATCCACTCGTTCTTTTGAAAAACCAGAATTGACAAGATCATCTATTACGAGAGCCACGAGATTAGCTCACTTCTGCACTGACTAAATATTTCAAACTAACCATCATTATCTTACATTACCTTTAACTAACTAAGCTATTACATCTGTTTTTCTTGATCGTGTTATCATCAGCTTCTCTCTGTAGTTCAGTTGTAGATCGAGCTGTACTGTGTATGGAGGAGCCTAAAAAAATATAATTATGAATTTATTAGCCAATTTTTTTTCACAATCAAATGTGTTCATCAGTGAATTGGAAAGAGTATGCCATGGCTAAAGTCAAGTCGAAGTCGCTCTCATCCATCGTCAAAATTGATGGGATGTGATGATATAATAGTTAAACTTAGGCAGTTTAAGTTTTTTTCATGTTAAGGTTAGACTCTTTGATGAAAGTTTTTTTGCAAGCTATAACAAAAACCATCACCATCAACAATTATCATCATCATCATCATCCCTGATAGACATATAGACATGATGTTTAGCAAAGTTGAAACGCAAAGTCTGTGATTAATGCGAGCTTACAACAGCAGTTTTTGAGTCTGTAATCTAACGTAATATCCTGCACCAATGTGAATATTATTATCGTGGTTATTATAATTGTAAGGGAGTTAAATTCGTTTTACTATCATTTATCATGATTATTCTTTATAATTTGAAGCCCATAAATGGCATTGCACAACTGTCAGTAGACGGTATTAAAGTAGGGAATTATTTTACATAAAGTTTATTATGAATCGCATAGTTAATTAGTTTTTTTTTCTTACATGGATGCTGTTGATGATGATGGTGCGATGTGCAATAATAAAACGCATCGCACATTACCTGCTAAAAATAGGATGATGGGTTTAGTCAAATCAAAACCCATATCATGCGACTCCATTTGGACTTGGGTCTTGTCAAGTAGGATCCAAATCCACGGCCTTTTCCTTGACCATAAAGGCGAGAATTGCATGGCCAATAAAAACAAGCACTGTTCAACAGTCAAAGTTAGAGTCAAGGTGTAATAATGAACGTGGACCAAGATAATTGGGAAATACATGAATGGGGCATATTCATATAAGCCATAGTTAAGTAGAAAACAGGTAGGTCCTCAAGACTCAACTGACTATGGGTACAATGTAAAAAAGTTTGCAAACTTTTTAGCAACATAAAAGTATTAGTTTGTTTTTTGACAATTTTGTTCTGTTATGAAAGGAAATTAATTACACACCTGTTAAGCTCAGCAGCCATGCTTATATTGTACAGCGTCTTTAAACGGCAATAACAATAAACGGCTATATTTTTTCGAGGAGGAGCTGTCGCTTCATAGCCCCATACTCTCCTCATGTTTTTTATAACTTTGTGTTCCCATTCATTACCCAATTAATATTCCGGAAGTGGAGGAGTGGGAGCAAAGCGAAGTCAGGCCATGCCAGGCCAAGCCTCTAACAAAATGATAGTCTTGCCATATTGCACATTTAGGTACATGACATATATATCACTATTAATTGTACGTATAATAAGGCCCTTCATCTGTCTGTTTTATTTGAAAAAAATATAAATGTTTTCATATTTCATACCTAGCACAGTAAAACAAGTGGATTGTCTCTGTGTCTGGCGACATGGTTGGGGTTTCGCTTCACCAAAAAGGTGTGCAGTTTGTGAGCACTTTTTAAAAATCCAAATGCATTTCTTATTACTTCTTATAATGCACATTCCAATATTTTTTTTCTGTGATTGTGTGACTCTGATTGTAACATGGTATGATTACAATTACAATGTATGAGCTGAAAAAAAAGTACAGCCATTAGCCATGCATGCCTGCTTATTCGGCACACATGAAACCTATAGCACTGACTGTCTTATACAATTTTTTCGTGAAGCTCGATGCATGAGTTTCATATAATTTTTTACAGGAAGGAAGGAAGGAAGTTGAAGAGGAAAATGGCTTAGTAGAGAACTAGAGAGGAAAAAAATGTGGAGATTTTTTAACACTTGTTTTGCGCTGCAACTCGTTTTTTGGCCAAAAGTAGGCAGGCCCTGGTGGCTAGATAGTAAAATGTAACTATATTTATGATATGGAAGGAAGGCAAATGATAATATATTAACTAAAGGTAATGAAGTTTAAGTAGTGTATGCTTTAATAATATTAATAAAAAAACATGTATTGAGGGGGCTGCTATTACATAATAGTTAAATAAGTGCTCTGAGCACTCCACTCGTGCCCTTTTCGTACTCAGACATGAGTGTGTGACGGAGATGCATTCTCATTTCATTATTGTGAACCTCTACCTACCCTTCTCTCTCGCTGTTGACATTTGACACTTGTGACAGGAAAGGACCAGTATGACAGCCTTTAGCTCGCGTCGTTATCTATGAGCCCCACTTTTCTCATTTTTCTAGGTAACACAATCCCATTACGTAATTGAATTGGAAAGTGAGAGGAATGGGTTGAAAAATGAAATTGATCTTCAGCCCTGCCATATGGCTAGTATATCCTTCAGCCATCGTTGGTGAGCAAGTGCCATGCCTATATGTTTGCTCAGAAGATGATAAAAATTTCAATTACTATGCCAAATGCGTATGTCGAGGGTGCAAATTTTGATAGTCATTTCCGCTTTCCTACTACATACCTATGATCCATACACTACCATTTTTTCTACCCTCTGGACAATCATCATCATAAAGTTCCCTTTTGCAATTAAAAGCAAAAGGGGTGAAATAATTTTTCGCTTGGATATCCGCCACATCCTCATATTTTGTCCTCAGCCTGACAAAATCCAACAAAAGGCGGATGGCGAATGATATGATGATGGAACGACTTCGGAGGAAACGTTCCTCCCAACTCACAAGAGAAATGCCAAGGAGAACATTGACCCAACTAGAGATTTTTTTCTACCTGCCTAGTTTAATCCATCTCATGTCCTCTCCTCCTGCTAAAAAATCCTCCATATCGGATGAACTCGCATTCATCCCTCTCATCATAAAAGTAACAAAGGAGATGAGAAAAATCAACACAGCTGAAAAAACTACTAATGTCCCTCATTACAAACCTATACAACTTATCTTACGCACCGCACCACACACGCGCGTGGTCCATTCCATTACTCACAGTCATGAGGGCGCACACATGACGGTCCATAAACATATTTTTTTCCTAATCCTTTTCATCCTCCTCACTCTCACTCTTCCCCGTTGCCTTTTTCTCTTTCACTTTTTTTCCTCTCTCAAAAACTCCTTTCGCAAAAGAAAAATTATTACTCGCATATCCGTCATGTTCAGAAGAAAATTGTTGTTATTGTTCATGTGTACTTTTTTTCTGATTAGTACATGACTTTGCTAAAAAAAATATTGTATAATATAGAAAAATCATAATAAATAATCTTAAATGTCCTCTTAAATATTTAGCCTTGAACTTTTGCAAAGTGAGCTGAGTTGAGTGACTGATCGTGAAAAGGGATTACTCCACTCGTATGCAACTTCAGAGCCACCACCACTTCATATTTATGCATTAGCTTACCGTTTTGTTGTTGATATGTGCGATTCATAACAATGCTCAGTGCAATTTGACAATGATGACATGATGATGACGATCAGCGTGGAAAAGAGATTGGTATGTTAATGAGGATACGCTCCGCTCAGGGATGATGAGTAAATAGGTATCCGCTTCACCACCGCCACCACTCTAATGGATTATGGGAATGCGTGGCCATTTCAATGGACAGTTTGCTATTACGATTATGATCGTATTGTTTCATTTCGCGATTCAAAGAGCTGAGGATAAACATGAGGATAGTTACCAAATAATGGGGCTTTATCTGTTCCTCCATCACTTCAAGAAAGATAGTCATATCATATCGGATCACTGGCTCATAATGTCGGCGACGCCGCTGTTGGCGGTGGAGTGATGAAGGTGGTGGCGGCGGTCTCCATTAACCTTTTTTGAAAACAAGCATGTTTAGCGTTAATTAGCTCAGTCTTTATCCTATTGTCATATGCTTCTTGGACATGGAAAAGGAATCCCATGTTGATTTTTTTACTTCACGCTTCTTGAAACAGGAGAGTTGGATATGAATTGATTCTGAAAAATGTTAGCCTCGAGGTGGAATCCCATCTTAAAAGAAACAATTCATGTGTAAAAGTTTAAATAAGTTTTGCTGAAGGGTGGACTCGTAAAACTTATTTGAAAAAGGGAGGTTCATTACCTAACATCATTTCAGGAATAAATCATCCCTTTTTACTGTTCAATTTGTCATAATCATGAAAACTAAAAGGGAGCAAGGATACAAGATGTTCGTGAATTGTCACAAAATCTTAGCATTTCAACATAAGGAGAGAGAGAAAATAGAATGCGATAAATTCCTCTCAGTCCTTCCAATCCATGGGGAGGTTGGTTTGGGTGGTAATAAATTTTTCAAATATGGCAAAAAAATATATATAAAGTGGATGGGCTAATAAATAAGGGAGAGATATTTGCGGAGAAAAAAAAAATGGTTCAAGTTTGCCATTTCAAAGTTGGGTGGCATATAAAACAAATGGGCTCCCAAAAACTCTCAATGTTCACATAATTTTTTTGTGGTCCTTTTCCCTAAAACAAATGATAAACATGGTAATTTAATCTGCAAATATAATTAGTACTTGAACATTTTTTTGCTAATTAGCTGATTGATAAACTCATGTGATTGGTTTGTGGTAGTATTGTTTGCTTGTGCCAATTCACGTAGCAGAACGTGTGCCACGAGCTTAACAAAGGATCCCTTAAGGAATTAACTCTCAACACTTTTTTTTATCAAGAAAAATGCTAATTACAGAGGCCGGAAGAGGAATAAGCTTGAATATAGATAACTTCCGAAAGACGAGGCATAAAAAATATAAAATAGTTCTTAATTCCTACTTAAAACCTAAATTAAAATCAAATTGATTGGGCCAAAAACGGAACTAAGCTAAAAAATAAGGCGAGAGCGTAGCCCAAAGATTGCAGTCATAGTCAAACAAAATGACTTCATTTTTTTACCTCTCCACTTTGTTGTTCTGCACTGGATTGAGCCAACTCTCATTTTAAAGTGAGCGACGGAAATAGACTAGAAATAGGCTGTGTGCATGTCGACATTAGGTATGAATATGTGCCAGTGGTGGTAGGTGGTGGAGGAGGAGTATTAAAAAAAAGGATAATTCGCTTCCGGTCGGAAGTACACTGTTTACATAGAGTAAGCGTATACGCTATATACTCAGTCGATAGTAATTTGTTGAGTTTTTTTTTCATAGGGCTTGCACAAACCCATATTATATTTTGGGTTGTGATTGCACAGTCGACTCATTCAGGTGAAGAATTGGCTAAAAAGCGTCCTTCCCCTTTTTTTAATACCAAGTTGAAAAAAAGTCGAGTTAACAATATCCCAACACTATCCCATCGTAACAATGAATGATGAACTGAATGAATGATTGTAATTTTTCCTTGCATTTTTTATAGTCGATCTGATAGCACAGGACTCATACTCATTTGGGATTTTTTTATGAACTCTCGCGTGCTGTCTCTTTGGTTTGGTGGCAAGTGGAAGGCTACAAAATTTTATAATTTGGTTTGGATTCTGTGAATGGTGAGGTGTCTTACCGTTGTAAATGTGCACATGACTAGCTATATATGACTGAGTTTGTTTAATTGAGATTAATTCTCAAGACAAAAAACTAATTAACCTTATGTGAGATCTCAAGTGGATTCTCACAGTACAACTGAAATGGCAAGTATTTTAAGGAAAAGACAATAAAAGTGGTGATGTAAGAGGGGAAGTAGTTAAAAGTCCAATACGGTGGAAACCGGAAATTCCAAAAATACATATATATGGCCGACACATGATGTTTCGACTCTAGAGTCTAATTCTTTTAGTAATTTTCCATGACTGCATTCAGAATGCAGATTATCATGTTTTCATT
>JAQGAH010001392.1:0-14744 GCA_034696885.1 Lepidocyrtus paradoxus
TTCTATTGTTGCATGGCTCTATCAACTTTTTATCCTTGACACTCGTCGGAATTGGTTCTGCTAAAAAAACATATTGCCGAAAGATTTTGTCAGGTCTGTTGTATTCATACTGATAGCCATGCGCTTTTGGAATTAGTGAAGCCGGTAAATGTTTTGCTTCAGAGGCAACTTATCTGGCGGCAGTGTGGAGGAATTGTGAAGGAATTGTGACATTATATTGTATTGCTAATTTATAGCATGATTATAAAAAAAGTTCTTTTGAAATGTAAAAAGTTGATTTTGCATTAAAGTCAATCCATGCTAGAATTAGTGTGTGTTGTTGGATGAGAGAGAGAGATTGCAGGTGGATTTTGCGGAATTCTCCACTTGATTCTTGCCCAAGCTCGTTTGTTTGGGGTAGTTTACATTGCGAATATATGAGTTGTGAAATATCTGCTTTCTTAGCGTGCGATGAGATGAGATTGTGCTTCTAAAATAGCTATACTTATCCAAATCTAATGTTTTGTGGAGGTGGTTTGGTTGGGGCTCATGTTGTTTTGGTACTTTTGTACTCTTTATAGCGTGTAAAATGGTTAGGGAAGATAAGAACGTTTACTTTTTGAACTTTTGATCTGAATTTTAAGTACCCGAATTGTGCAAAAAGATATTGGGAAAGGACTTCGGACTATTTTTTTATTCAGTGAATGCGAAAACATATTAGTCCTGAGGATGATAACGGGAGGCTAGGAGTGATCGTGCGTAAAACGAAATATATTTGTCTTATACCGAAATCGGAGGATATTCCACAATTTGGTAAATAATCAAAGGAAAACTTATCTCTCGTGGATTTGATGATGACCGGTGCTATATGGTTTGGTGTAATGTGAGTGACGAGTGTTGGTAATTGTGAATGGATTTTCATTTTAAACTCGAGTTTCATCTTTTCTAATCAGCTAAACACACATAAATTGTGGTAAATCTTTAGCAACTTTTGAAGATTTTTTTCAAAATACAAGTTTTTTCTTCTCAAGTGCACCTGTTTTTTTCCTAACAATACTCTTCGTCCTCGTCCTCGGTCTCAATTCTTGGTTTACCACAGGAGCAAAATATTGACAAAAAAATTGGTATAGGATCGATCATCATCACATTTCACCACCCACCACCACCCAACGCAAGGTACATTTTAGTGATGATGACGTAAATGATTTGGAAATTATATTTCTAATATATATTGACAATTTAGAAGGTAAAAAACATCCCATTGAAAAGATATCCACTTTTTTTTTTAGAATTTAAACCGGTGAAAATTATTGGTGAAATCTGACATGGTCAGACACCCAGCCAGACACTTGAGCAATTATGAAGGGGGGGAAATGCACACGATTATTTTAAAATTCAGCTTGTGTGCCTAAGCAGTAATTACTCAAGGGATTCGAGTTTACAGTCATGATTCATGATCATTCATCATGATCTTGAATTTATCAACAGGCAAAGGCGAAAAAACTCTCGTTTTCATTGAAATCTCTGAGGCAATTTCAAAATTACACTAGTCATTGTACTCTTTAGTTCTTAAATATGTCTACGGTAGCAAGAGATTAAAAAAAGCTGCATAAATTATTAATGATGATGAGCCCACCACTGCATATTGGATTGGCCAAGCTTGTAAAAAAAAACTTTCAATTAGTCTGAGACTTCAAAGTTGGGTGGCCAATTATTTCCGTATTTAGGCAGGGTGTAAGGTGTAAGTGATTCTGCAAGTTTTTTTCTTTTTCAAAAAAGAAAAAATATAATTTTAATTGCTCGGTTAGTTAAAGAAAGGGATATGAGATGGATATATTGTGAGATGGTGAGCATTGAGATTAGACTCAAGATTAGGATGACGGAGGACGACGGGGTGTCGTCCATATTTTGTTGAGCTTATCATATCATCATCATATCTAGTTAATCATCATCCAATGTACAAGATGAATGACAAGAGAAATTGATGATTTTTTAAAAAGGAAAAAATTATTACAAATATTGGACATGCTTCATGGCTCATTTCATTTCATTCAGTTTTCCTCTTTGGATGAATAGCCGACCTACAAAAATGGGATTATCAGCGGTGGATATCATCCTCAGCGTAATAAAAAATGAGAAGTGGAATGAGCATCATTTTTCTTGAGGAAACTTTACGAAACTTGAAGGGATTGTTGGAGGTTTTAAGACTTCAGACTAGTTCTAAATATCATTTTGGGCAGATATGTAATTATAATTATTATAATTTATGATTATCATTGCAATTACAGTTTAGTGCAGTAGCTTAAGTAGCTGCGTTCAGTTCAGGTAATTTTTCATCTCTGAAAAAAACCTGCGGATCCTCTCAACTTGAATTGGTCTCTTAAAGGTTGGATTTTATTTTTGCGTGTCTGTCTATCAACCAGACAGAGAGAGGGACCGAAAAGTGGATGTCACTGGGACAAAGCAAACCTCCCTCACATTTAACTCTGTTTTTTTCTGCGGGGAGAATTATAGTAGGAAAAAATCTCATTCTTGTAAATAAATATAAAAAGTGCATTAGTTCCTTGCATTATTCAGGATGTCCCGTTTCTTAAAAGGCAATTCTGCAACTGGGCCAGACCAGTCTAAAAACCTGGGCTAATCGTTTTCCTCGATCAGCCATTTTGTATGGCTTGTGCCCACAAACGAATTTTAAAACTGTTACAATCACATAGGCACTTTGAGACTAGAACGTTTTTTCCCCTTGTGTGAAAGGAATGGATGCAAAATGCACAAAAAAAAACATTCAAAACTTGCAAAAAAAAATATCTGGCTGAAATTTTAGAACTCAGCTTAATTGACAAGGTAAGGTCTGTGCTTAGATGATATACTGCTTATCTACGACTTGGCCAAAATATTACAATTTTGCAATGTCAGATTAAATCCCTTCATTAGCAACTCGGGAGGGACTGTCCCTTTCCTCCCATATCTATCATATTATTATCATCTCATCTCATTGTCCGTCTTGAAAGGAAAGCTGTGTAATGTATTGAGTTGAAAATGAATAGGGAGTCATATATCACTCTTATCATTTCCCTTTGTTGTATCTTGGATTGAACTTGGCTTTTTGTTGAGGCTCATATTTCTGATTGATACGGTTGGGATGAATGAAGTTGAATGAAAGATTTGTTTTCTTCTTCAGCCAAAGTCAAATAGCAGCAAAGGTGGGGTGGAGTGGATAGGAAAAATAGTCGTCATTTGATGATTGAGAAGGAAAAACATCTTATCATTAGCCAGCTGCATGTACCTACCAATTTGATATTTTTCTACGCGTAAAGGAGAAGGATGGAGGGAAAACAAATGTCTCTCCAAAGTTAACACAGTGGCTTACTGACATATTAGCTTGAGAATAAATTTTCCATTCAGACTCAACAGCATTCATTACTTTAGCGTGAGACTGGTCATTATCAGGACTTTGAATGAAGTCCTTCTCGTTTCACTTTCATCGGCGGAGATATCGAGAGTGGACGGCTTCTTGAATTTTAATCGAGAGGTTTTTGCACTGACAAAGTCAAACAATGACTGTTGTGTAGGATCGATCGATTGTTCATCGAGGAGGAGATGAATGCCAAGCCTTGGCCATATTTAAATTTGAAATTTGTCCTATCATTTTGATAACAAGACAATCAATTGGGGATTTGGGTAGCCACCGTGCAAACATGTGTGAAATAATCAATGTGCTACTACCTACAACAGAGGCGAGCCTGTGGATGGGATCATTAAGATTCATATCGTTTACCAAGCGTGATTGCTGATCCATTCAGAACGCCATCTCAAATTCAAAGTAGAAATTGTATTCGTTTTTTGTGGCGCTCAGCGGAAAAAAACTGGAAAAGAGTATTTTATTTCACATGTGCAACAGTCAAGATCACGACTATTTTTCGGTATTTTTCGTCATTTCAATTTGAATTTGAATGAGTGATGCGAAATTGGCTTGTAACTCAATGGCACGCACAGAAAGATAGACGCACTTTTTTTGGCATGTGGAATTCCAAATTTTATATTTATTTTAAAGGCATCGCATCATCATCATGATCTCATCAATGCAATTGGCACTGATCAATTCATAGCACGAATCATGAATATGAATGAGGTGATGATTGGTTTACAATTTGCTAATTGAGTGAGCTCTGAGCAATCATGATTGAGATTTGGTGAATAAACGACAAATTATTTTAGGACGGTGAGTATTTATGATGATCGGAAATATGTAAAGTCAATACGGAACTCTGTTTCTGAAAACTTAATCGGAAAGCGAATGTTTGGTTGAAACGAGCAGTATTCCGCAAAGTGAGTGTGTGAAATGGGCAGAGCTATTCTTTCACGTTAATATTCTTCCTCTTAAATCATCCTTATCACATCCAGAGAATCTCTGGATCTTCCACAGATGGATGTATTTTTAGAAGCAGATTGAAATTGAAACCCTCCACCAGACAGGCATATCCCATTTATCATCCCCAATTTACTAAACTGCTTGTAAAAGTACTTCTGGTAATGAAAGTGGGAGTGCGCAATAAAACAAGCTATATTTTTTTTAGTATGATTGCATCTAATTTTAATTTTCATCCTCACGCATGTTGCCTGCTGATGATGATGTTATGACTGACTTATTTATGGGCCCACCCCTCAGGATCATGCCTATTGCCATTTCATGGTTTCCCAACCAAATAATCGCTGTACTTCTCTCAGCCCTCCTGTTCATTATTAAAATGGTGTAATAAAATGGAGGAAACAATCCTCCAAATCTATCCTAATTATTCATTATCATTGTTACAAAGGGAACAATGCAATTCGAAATGAGAGGGGGAGTAGCAAATAAACAGAACAGTTTTTTCCCTACCTATTTCAAGGAGAGCAGAGAAGAAATTATTTCTATTTTTTACAGTTTTTATTCTGTAAAATCTGTTATGTCACACGGCAGCTGTGTGTAATTATGCTACATTGTTTGAAAAGGAGTTTCCGCCTTCTCTATATTTTGAGTCCTTTCCGTGCAATTTGTAAAGTTGTAAACCGCTCACTTACCTTACCCAAAAGAAACGAGCAGAATTAAGATCAAGATAATCTTGAGGGAAATAAAAATCGTGGAATGGCAGGGATAGAATGATAAAACAATTCAGATTTAAGATATTCTTAAAAGGGAAAGAAAAGGGGATAACAATGAGATTTTATATGTTTGAGTGGAAATAAAATCACTTTTAAAAATCCATATCCGCATTCAATATTTTTTAGTGTAAACCACAGAAATTGACCATAAATTAATTTATTATGTATGCTTACATTTTTAAAAAATCAACAGTTTCAAAATATTTACGAAAAGGATAATTTATCTCGCTCAACCCATATCATATCACTAATTGAGGAAACTCCTTCCTCGCTATATATTTTTCTTGGCAGGATCCTCTAGTTTGGAAACTTTCCCTAAAAAATATCATCGCTGAAATGCCAAAATATATTGAAGGCTCAAATTCCTCATATCGGATAATGATTACAGAGTAGCATAGAGGTAGAGCCAAAGGCGATATTTATTTTCACTTCGAGCCTATCATATTTTTATAAAGGGGGGTCCCACCCAAATCGTCAAAAAATTGTCAAGAAAGTATTGAAACCTAATAACAACCTAAGTAAATATCTTTATAATATAGCAGTGGACATTCAAGACTAAAGAAAAGAGAGCAAATTACAAAAATATTCAACTCAAGTCATTTCCCTTTTTAAGAATTTTTCTGGCAGGTAGCAGAACCCCTTTCATAATTACCAATTATCGTGTTTGCTTGAATTCACATTGAGAAGCCATCAACCATAATCTACTATATTCTTCTGTTTTTCCTCTTAAATGCGATATTTTCAAGCAAACCTGCTTCGCATCAAGATCAATTTTCTCAAGAAGACAGATGACAAGACAGAAATGCATGGCAAGAGTGAAGGTTTGGAAATATAAAAAACATTTAAAATGCGAGCAGTTTTTACGGATTTTTTTGAGTTATTCTGACATTTGAAATTGCACGTGTGCGTGCGCTCTGTTGTACAGGAATAATGACAAATGTCTGCTTTATGAGGTTTATACTAAATTAAAAGGAGAACTTGAACTGTGATTATGTTTAAGTTCAAGTTCTCCTTTTAATTTTACTTCTTTGTTTATGGCTTAGTCATAGACCAGATAACTCTAGTCTGGCGTTATAAGCGTAAAATGTGAATGTTGATATTTCTCATATTTTTTACATCCTTTTTAGGTTCCAAAATTTTTTCTTCAAATGATAAGGAATAAATGCTTCCACTTATGGTATTTGAAATGTCGGCACATGATATATGCATATAGTGTGATATATGGGAGGGTTGGTTTATGACACGAGCAAAAGGATCCGGTCTAAGCTGGAATCTGGAATGCATATTATAGGTTTCGCTTTTTTGGGACTGGCGAAGGATATCAACTTATTTTGGAAGTTGATGTCTTCAGCAATCTCCATCCATCTCTCCTCTGCCGTTCTACGTTCTAGTGAATGTAATGGAATGATAATATAAATGGAAAAGGAGGAGATATCTTGCCAAATTGGAAAGCAAGCCAAGCACAAAGAAAAACAAGTTCTTTTTTGGAACTTGAAAAACGATTGCGTAATCCCTTTCATTCCAGAGTTATTTCTGGTTTTTCACTTTGTTTTTCAAAAGGCAAACAAGTGGAGTGCAATATTGCATAAAAAAGAAGTTCTTAAATAAGCGCAGATAATCTTTCGTCTTTTTCGTCGAGTGGAAAATGAATGTGGATTTTTTCAGGATTAGATTTTTTACGGGAGAAGGAATGGCCTGGTAAATACCAGTTTGTTTTGAATTTCAAGAGAGGGATTTGAGAAGGGAAGCGAGTTGGAAACAAGAAACAAGACACTTTCAAGCAGCGTTAAAAATTATGGACCAAGTCATGTGAAAAAGAAACACGAATTTAGCACGTTTTTATCTCCGCAAGTCCGGAAGAAGCTTGAGAGATTTTTGAATCCTTTTTCAGGCTTAATTGGACTTGACATTTTAGGTTTTACTGCTCTCCTTAATTTGAGTGAATTGTTTGAGGAGTGGCATAAACCCACGTTTAAGTTATCTCTAATCCACCAGACCAAAAACCTTAAACAAAATTATTTTAAACCTCTTTACTCTTCATTTCCTCTTTATTTGTTTCATCATCATAAACATATCCTAATCCTCGGTGAATCCTTTCTTTCCTTTAAGCTTTTTCCCTTTTATGTGCTAATTCCTCCCATCAAGAGAGAGGATTCATATGATCCATCCAGGAAGACACCACCACCATTCAAGGATTCTATTCAAAAGTCAGTCAGCTATAAAAAAAACTTTCAATTCACATGTTTTATTTTTTTTATTGAAGAAGGCGTAACACAAGTAACGATCGAGCTTCCATTGTCTAGTCGCATTTGAATACTGACACATCTCAAACTTTATTACGATGATGGGATTAGGAGGGGGAATATCTCAGCTTGTTTTGCTCCCTCCAAATGAATTTAATATGACTTAGGTCAAGGGATATCCTCTGCAAACTCTCAAAATCAGTCATATCATTGTCCTTAAAATTCCTCTTGGCTCTTCACCTCGATCAAATTCAAACTTCTTTTTATGTCATTCCATATTTCAATTTCCAAAAAGAAAGTATGATAGTGTAGGATTTGCATAAGTCCAAAAAAATATTTTCAGAGAAAAAATTGTGCGTGACATTCGATTGAATATATTATTATTGCGTAGAAGTTTTGTACTCCTCTTCTCCCATCATGTATTGATCTGATCAGAAAACGTGAGAAGTCAATGGTCCACCTTCAAAAAAATGATAACTTAATCAGAATCAAACTTGAGGGAGAAATTATAATGTCTACTCAGGAGGCTCAGGTTAACAAACAGTTTGATGCAGAACGGTAGACACGTGTACACGTGTAACTTTTGGATGTTATTTGGGGGAAAAGATTGCAAATTACCTATATTACAATTTAAGCTATATTGAATAATAAAGGGAGAAACACATGTCATTTATCATTTCTCTTCCCTCCACATTTTATTGCCGATTGTGATCATCATGAATGTGATCAAATGATAGCATTATATTTTTACAACGGTAGCGATCTTATAGTTAGGTACAGGTATTTTTTTAAGGAAAGTGATATGAGTCGGGATGTATAATTTACAATTTGCATAAGCAAACGCTCACACAGCGACTCTTCACGGGAGAGTGAGTTTTGAAGGCTGTGGGAAGAAACTGCTAGCACGTCGAAGATATCTTTTCCCTGTTTATCAAATGTCATTACGCTCATCATATTAGTCACATAATCATAGTCAGAGTTTCTAGTGAATGATATCCATTCAAAAAAAATGGAATTACAGCTCAATAAGAAATTTAAATGTGATCTGATCACGATCAAATTACAATCATTCCCTCTCGCCTCTCACGCATGAGCGGAAAAGGATCAGACCAGACTACAGAGCCAGCCTTTCATTAAGGGATGTGCGTGCGTGAGGGAAAATGACATCTTTTACACGATAATTTCAATATGCTTCTCTTTCTTTGGAAAAGAAAATAGTTGAAGAACCATTTTCTAATAAAATAAAAATTATATTGGGAGGGATTATTTAGGCATGGGGAACTAGACAAGACATCATCCTCCGTTTTTTCATCATCACCATCGTCATGATGTAAATTTTTTTGGAAATGGAAGAAGAAACTCGATGAAATAATAATCCTGTTTTGTAGTTTGCGGTGAGGAAAATGGCAAAAATGGAGATTTTTGCTGGGACGAGTCTAAAAAATGTATCAATTTCCATTTTAGAAACGACTCAGTCTAAAGCCATAGGGTTTGAGGTTAATACTGTTTTTTTTTATTCTTGGAGGGATTTGGTTTGGTATTCACGCACGGGTGATGTAATACAAGGATGATGATGGTGGATGGCGAGAAGCCTGAAGTTTTTGACTGCTGAATGACAAATGACAGCCTACCTTCGATCAGGCAAGTTTTGAAGGAGGCAACTGATCCTTTTTCCATTATCACGTGACCGGCCAGCCGTTAGAGCAACTGGTTTCTTCATTAGTTTCGTCAGACCGAAGCAGACCACCAGCTCAAATCTTGATAAAAATTTCGTAATGCCTTTTCTGCAATGATTTCATTTGAATTACTTTTGTTGGAGGTGATACTGCTGATTGACTGTTAATGTAACGGAAGATATTTGCAATGATATAGATTTTTTTACTCACTTTGGCACCAGGTGAGAATCATGATAATATTTTTTGAGTATTGGCAGTGAGTGGGCGAGTAATGGGTGACGCTTTACCCTTGCTGTCTAGATTGTCTTGATTGTTGGACTCCATCGTCCACCTCAACAGTATTCTGCTTGAAGGTGGGTAGGTGGATAAAAAAAGGTGTCTCAATATGAGACTGATGTGAGTTGGCTAATCAAATCAACAGTGGAATGGGGATATTTGGCAATATTTATTGATGTTTTTGCACTCGTTCGCCATTTTTTTTAGCGTCACCATCTTCACCAGAAATCATTTCATATAACACAACATGGGATTTAGTTTGGTTGGCGCTGGGCCTGGAAGGTGTCTTCTTATCATGGCCTTGAACAGATTTTGATTGGTTGGGAAATAATAACTGATTTTTTTTTCTTTGGCTAATTTATGATTGCTCTTGTAAAGTAAGTCAAGTTTGGAAATTAGAGTTCCGCAATATTATAGCTCCCAATCCAGTCCTGACATAGTCATGACATGGGTAACATGAAGGAAGAAATAATTTATTACTCCTTTTTACGCTTCTATGAATATGGTGATGGGCTAGTTTTTAAATGGGATCAGCGTGAACAATGATGAATGAACATGAGCCAATTAGCCTGAGTTCAAATTGTGGAGTGGCTGATATGATGAGCATGTTTCGACACTTGTGTGGGACTATTATTGGTTTGCTAGTCGAATGTCAATGGGGCTTTAGAAACTTGGGCTTGTCAGATTAGCTGACATTTAAAAATAAATATTTTCAGAGTTATATTTCCCCTAATGCCATATTTCAAGGTGATGATGATGATGACAATCATGTCGCACCCATTCTGGCTCCACTCTACTAATTGACGTCGCGTGTCAAACGGTCTACGCATGGTTTTTTTTAGTCTTATCCCTGCTTAAATATTCCCTTGTTAAGTCATCAAACCTCGAGCCGGAAGCTTTAAAATACATCACTAAAATAGTTAAACAGTCAATTTTACACTTTTTCCTTATATTGATAATTCCCCTCGTTTCATGGATGATTCCCTGGTGGGATCCCAAACAGATCCAGAATGCGAAATAGGCGACATTCGACACGACACGTCTCATTCTCATTATCACGTTAGCTCACGCTGGTTCGTAAACAAGATTAGTTCTGTTTCAGGATGATGATGATGATGATAAAACACGGATGTACAGTAAAATGACTTGTTCGTAGTGCCAAACAACTTATGTCATTCTTGGCTTTTTCACTTCAATGTAAGTAACTGTACAAATCGTAGCAAAAGTCAAAGTCAAGCCGATGCGCTGGCGCACCTTTTTTTCTCGATTTGGTTTTTCAAAAGTAATGGAAGGATCAAGGAGAATGCACATTATCTATTTATTTTTATTGTTGGTTTTTACGCCAGCAAACACCATCGCGAGAGGATTGTCCCTGACTCTTAATTACATTTTAATTTATTGCAAATCGGCTATATATACATGTGTAGAGAATATGACATGGCATTGCAAACGGGATAAAAGTGGCTTGCCAAATCAATTCCATTTTAGAATAGAAATGGGAGCTTTCTATTACATAAAAATTTTGTTTTTGTCGAATGGGACGGGATCAAGTTCAGAATGGAACGGTATTCAGCTCAGATTTTAAATGATAGGGAGAGAAGAGAAAAAAAACAAGTTTATTTTTGTGGACTTTTTAAGCGTGTCATGCTGAGATACATTGGTTTGTTCAGGTAGTAAAGTCAATGTCACTGCGGAGAATAATTAATGTGGCAGGGGTTTAACGGGCACTGCACTGCCGATCTAGGGGATTTACTTGGGAGGATCGGGGTGAATTCTGATCGAATGAAGGACGGCTCTTTAGACGATTTTAAAAGATTTTTTAAAAGTTTGGGAAAAAAATCAATTCATAAACCAAGTTTCAATATTTAAATAGATATACATATTGCTGGAAATTTTATATCTAGTATTCCTAATCTTCCAAAATTACCCATACTTACGACATCAACGCAACAACAAAGTTGAGAAGCGTTTTATGTAAAGTTACGCGTCGTTAAAAATTTAAAGTCTTAAATTAGGTTTTCAATTTTGATAAGATCCATATCGGCCGTTTCGCCCGATCCAATAAATAAATAGTCATTAATATCAAAATAATTACTAGATGCAGTAAAAAATTAGAATTATTTCAGAAATTTTATAAACTGTCTCTCCTTTCATTTGTTTGCCGGGCCATACTTCTTTCCTTAAAAAAGTTGCCAACTTTACCACTAACAATATAATTCAGAGTGACAGGGCTAATGATAACCAATTTATATATTTTCTGTGATGAAATCAAAGATCAAATTTCATTATATTAAAATATCAGATATCCCTCGGAATGATGATGTGAGCAATGAGCATAATATGCAAACTGTCCAATTTATTTTAACTTTGGCTGTCGCTGTCATCACCTTCCTTCTAGCTTTCGTGCAAGAGTGGAATACCTTTTTAAAAAGAAGGACACACACGGCAGTAATAAGACATGTGACATGATCAATGATCATCATCGTGCTCATCTCTTCGGATCTCTCAAGGCATGTTGCAAAATCACTTTATTTATGTCATCTGTGCAGAAAAAGCACGCAGAAAATAAAAAAAGAGCGTCTCATTTTACAATTTCTTTTGGGGACGAAGATGACGGTGACAATCATCATGAATAATAATGAATCATGATTAACCCCAAAAAATGAGATCACATTACAATTTACCATTCAGTTTATATAATGGGATCTCATTTTCGCAAAAAAATAAGTGCAATGAGTTATCTGAAAGGACTACATAATCATAACGATGATAATTTACGTTCATCCTAATTCCCATCATCTTTTCTTAACTATATAGCCATATGAATATGACATGACCGTGGTGTATTGAGTTACATTCACCTCACCAGTTTTTTTTTGCAACGTGGTACATTACAAATTAGCATAAATATGCAAATCTTGATATTTGGTTCCCACAATAATGGTTCTGTTGTGGTCGTCCCAGCATCAGCGTAATATTTTATGATGGCCATTTTCTCAAAAGGAGAAACAAAAATCCAAACAGCGTAATGATCTGTTTTGCTCAGGATCATTTTTCTTTCCTTTTGACTGTAACAAGGTAGGAAATGGGAAGACATATGGATCGATTTCGATTCTCTCCCCCTTCCCGTCACGATTCTACCCTTCATATAGCCAGGAGAGAAAAAAATAGAAATTCAGAAATAAATGGATATGGACATAGATAAATAGTGACATGGCGCAGGAGGTACTGGCGTTGTGGTCATCGTGGTTTCATACCGAGCTGTACAGGACGCCATGAGGAGACTTATGGGCTGAGCTGTGCTTGTTTTTTCTGCAAAAATTCAAAAGGACATGATCAATACAAAACTTTCATTTGTTGTAGGAAGACAATGGGATGGAGAGGGACGTGTATTTTGTTTTTAGGAAAATTAGACTTTGGAGATGAAGACATTCGAGTCATTCATGAGATGGGGATGATAATTTTTGTTTGTCATTTCACATTTCCATTTCCTTCTTTTCAGATAATCGATAAGTAGCCATGAGCTGTGGGGTAGGAGGCTGCTGATTCCGATTTTGCAATTTTTAGCGCCCCACTGCGAAAACGCATTAGTTTCTGCATAGCATAAATATATCAGGTGGAGGGAGGAAAAATATCATAATCAGAAATGGATTACGAGATGAGCCGGTCCCATCCAATTTTCTATTCTGGGAATGGCGTCTGCTGCATGGCTCATGTTTGAATTTCGTAAGGCGAGGGGAAATCGCGAGCCACTGATATTTCCGTGATGAAACGAAAATAGACTTTGTTTGCAAAAAACTACAGTTTGCTGCGAGTTACAAAATATTTCTTTTGTTTTTTTCAAAGAAAATGCCGTAACTTGACTTGGATTAATCTCTGATCACTTTCGGCCTTTCGGCGTCTTTCAATGGACGCTACTGCTTCTGATGATTATGGTGGTGGAAATTATTAATGTTTTTCTTCTTATTTAACTTTTCCCATTTGCTCACACTCGAAAACAAGAACAGGCTCAGCTTTTGGTCGTGAAACAATATGAGATGATGATGTACTCAAGGGATTGTGCAATGTTGCGAAATCCAATCCAATATTTTTGAACATGAGCGTATTATTCAACAAGGTGCCATACCATTTCTAGACTGACAGGAGCAAATAAGGAAAAAAAGTCTGTAAAAAACTGCCGATGCGCAACTATCGCCTATCACCATCTCCCAAGATTAATTTTAAAGAGGGTTGAATTACACTTGAGCCAGTCAGCGAAAATAAAAGCAGGCCCATAATACTTTTAAACATCAAAAAAATTATGTTTTTGTCTTTGTTTCCCCGCTCCACTTTAATTATTTTTGGTTATGTGAAGTTCACATTGATCCCGTAAATTAGTGAATTTGAGTTAAAAAAATTATTCCTTCTCGATGAACGTTTTTTATAATAATTTTGCCTTCTAACATGAAAGCCATCTTGTTTCAATCGGCGACTCATAATTCACCAGGATAATTGCTTTTGTTTGGGATCCACCTCCAAATTAAACAGGTTAAATCTTAGGTAGCCCCGTGACTATATCCATGTCCATTCATTTACTTTGAGTGAGTATGCCAGTGTGTGAGTAAGGCTATGTCCATGTGCCTATTTATAATGAAATGGTAATCAGTGATCATTTACACCAATTCAGCCCGTGGCAGAGAATCAGTCACTTTTGAGTCCTTGCGTAGGTGTGCAATTTTTCTGTTGGGCTTTTCTTTAAAAAAACAAGCCATAAGACAGATTAATATTTAAAAATCAGAGACTTAATAAGGATTTCCTTATCTTCTCATAAACAAGGCCAATTAGCGCTCTAGGCAAACATAAAAAACGCATTTTAATGAGAAAAAGGCTCTAAAATTTTTAATGTCTGATTTGAAGGGATATATAAATTGTTTGGATTTTTCAAAAATATTTTATTTCCATATTTGTAGAGAAAAACTGATCAAGGATGAGAAATGGCATATGAAAATTTTGCGAACAAAACGGTTTTCATTGTAAAAAAAAGTCTGTTGTAAAATGTGATGATGTGTGGATTGTGTAGGAAATGTTGAGAGGTGGTCATCGGAAAAAGAGAAAATACTATGATAAAAAGGAAAAGTGAAGGATGGGATGTGATCACTTCTTGAGTGACTTCATATTTCAGAGCTCAACAGTGATCCAGTGGGAAACCTGTTCAAAACAGCTGTAATTATTGAGCAAAAATATGAACAATGAACTTTTGTAGCAGGTCATACCTAGTTAGGAATTAGTAGGATTTGTTAGAAAATCCTCTACACTTGTTTCAATGCTTCCTGCTGATCCCTTGCCTTGCAAACAGCCAATTTTTATTTTGGTTCTCCCCCGCCATTTGATAGTTCTAAATAATGCGTAATTAAGTCCATTTCGCGATCTTGTAAATTCAAAATAAATT
>JAQGAH010001393.1:0-14743 GCA_034696885.1 Lepidocyrtus paradoxus
AGATTGGAAACGAAATGAAAATGTAATGCATGTGTTGATTTAAGAAACTGTGGTTCTATTTCCTTGTCTCCTGATATGATATAAAATTGGTTTTCTCGTCACTTAGTTTAGCTTTGCAAATAATTAGGTGGAGATGAAAAATTCCGCAATTGACCATCGTGACATCGAGACAATAAAATGCCCGTGTAGGTCTTGTCATTTAATTCTTTGACAAAGGTAAAAAATATACCAAAATGTGTATGAACATAAAGGATTTGGAAAATCCCAAACTTATGATATTTACATATAGTCCATCCCATACTCCATACATTTACGCTTAGCTGTCATTTTTTAAGAAACTATTTGAATCATTGTTTAAATAATTTATTTTAACGTGGTTTTCCAGAAAAAAATCAATGAAGATTGTAGCCTGCAGCCTTATAGGATTAAAGATTTAAATCCGCTTGTTTGTCAAATGTACTTTATACGAAGTTATGCATTATCATTACTGTCGAAGAATGCTCATCGAATTTTTTGTATCTGATTTTCTTGTCAGGTGAGATTCCAATCTACTATCCTTACATTCACGTAAGTATATCAGTATAACTGAATGAACACACACTTAAAACAATGTGACCAGGATTTATACTTAAGTAATGTACTTTTAACCAATAATTTGCTTATCACAAAATATCCACAAAAAAGGATGCAGAGGAAATTTTTACGCTTGCATGCATGTGCATATCTCATTCCATTATCCATGATTATTATCAGTCAGCGACAACATGGACAACCATTTTCTTAAGTACTGGGTAAAATCTTGCCGTGTAATTTTGACTTACATCCGGAATCTGTTTTTTAACAAAATGAATGTCTTGGTTTTGATCTCCAGCTGCTACCTATGTGCAAAATAACTTTATTGCTAGATTGCATGCGATGCAAGCGCATGTCATACTTGTCCAGTCAACTGCAATACTGAAACCGGAAAATTTGCAAGTTTATTGAAATGTCACCATTCAAACAGGAATTCAGAAACCTGGTTTCCTCTAAACTCACAAATGACTACTAGTATTATATTGGTCGCAGAATTGTTGCGCAATCATAATCCATGGATGTATTATAAAGCTTTGTTAATACTATGATTGTTTTCGACGTCGATATTATCAATTTTAAACTTTTCTATATCCAACGTAAGGAAGGTCATTGTTTTGTGTATGTTTGAATAGCTGAAAAGAAAAACGAATTGACAAACCGAAATAGTAAAAGTTCGGTGACAATTCCGTAGTATGAACACAATCATTTCCTCTCTTCAGCACAACTCTTGTTGCCAGATTGACATTTAATATTACCACATTAGCAATTACCATCGACATGAACGATTGGCTGAGAACTACATTTATCATATTATAATTTCACACTTAAAGTTTCAAGAATAACTTTCATTTATCAGCACACAAATAAAAAAGAAGCAGCTTCTAGTAAGCAAACTTTACGAACCATGTACCCCTTTGAAAAGGGGAGAAAACCCGACAATTTCTATCATTTATTTGCTCATTGACATCAATTTTTCAAAGCAAGTTTGTTTAGCACATCACTAAATCCTCGTTTTTCGCATCAAATGGTAAAAAATTGCAAATTGCAATAGCTGTCAAACAAGCAATTCGCTCTAAGCTGAGGCTTTTTGTGTGGCAACTAAGTAGGCATACTTTAATCGCGATACTGAACTAGATGAATTTAAAATGTCACTGTGGTCGTGGCCGTGAAAATGTTTTATTGCTTAGCCATCCCATTTACCAAACTGGCCATAGGAATGAATGCCAAATTGAGATCCGCACATTCTGAATGGGTGTCGATACAGATTAGATTCTCCAAATCGAAAACGCCACATATTTCAAGCAGCATTAATTCAGACTTGTTCAATTACATATCCAACATGAAACCTTTCTCCACATACCTTAATTACAAATTACAGATGCATCCTTATTAATATTGATGCTCCTCATCTTCCTATATCACCGCAACGCAATTCTCTCAAATAGTATTCAGTAATTGAAAAAAAACTGCAAGTTTCATATCACACACTCATCTTCATCATTTCATCATCAGAGGAAAGTCAAGTCAAGCGGTAACAATTTGGACATTGCAATCATCATCATCAGCATCATTCATTGTTTTTGCAAGATATGATTTATTTGGGTCTGGCATCAAAGCGTTTGCGGTAACGTGTGGTGGTGTGTGCGCACTTGTAAAACAGCAAACAATGAAGGAAGCCAGTGAAACGATAGGCTTTCACAGTGGCTATTTTTAGCCCATGCACACAAACGCTCTTTGGCTTATACCTAATCATCATATACAGAGCGTCAATTGCTCGGGGGAATTTTTATTCTGAATGGCGATTCTTATTTTCGCCAAAGCCACATACAAATCCATCCTCTGGGTTACTTACCTACCTGGACTCGACTGCCCTGAAGAGTAATAAATAAAAATGCGCCATAGCATAAAGAATGTGTGAGGTGAGTGGTGCTATAATCGTAAAAATAGAAGAATTCCTCCGATGCCTATCGTAAAAAGACTGTTTTTTATATTCAATGCTGAGAGTGATCCGTGTGGGTTAATGATCGTCATCATCATCACTGATCAGAATTCAGGATGTTATCTGTTGATACCTACGAGCAATTTATCGCCATATCATGGTGGTTGGCGTTAGGTGGAAATTAATATTTTTTAGCGTCCTCTTCACCATTGACATTCTTATGTGATCAGGTCCTGCACATCCACTTGACAAAAATCTCTGTACGGTGAGGTGTGGCATGGCAAAGATGAAAAGTATTAAAAAAGTTTATAAATGCATCGGAGGGTACGAGAAAAGATGTTCTTTGCTTACCATTAGTCAATGGCTATTTTGGACCCCTCATCCTGAATACCAATTTTTTTACTGGGGCTTTGATGCTATATAGGATTCATGAGGTTTTTATTTGTGAGATCAACGATTTGTCTTATTGTTAGGTTTAGAGCTCTTTTGTTGCCAATAAACCCAGGGCTTTTGAGAAAGCAAGACAAATTCATCGGTTGGGCCTTTCCACATGATCTATGATTATGCAGTTTTATAATTTTACCGTAATCTTATGCCTAGTACCGGGCTGGCGAAAGCCATTTGGGTTGGAAGGGAATATAAAATCATAAACCTTTTTTCTGGGGGATGGTCAATTGGTGACTGTGATTTGGGAAAATTTAGGATTTGTTTAAGTAAATCGTAAAAAGTGAAAATAGGTGCATCAGATGTATGCCGTATTATTGAAGGGAAGTTGACAATGAAAACCAACAATGAACGGTTTTTTATTCATTTATCGCAAAGATTCTCCTTTCCCATACACATAATTGGTGTTTTTTTTTTCAATAAAGAGTTGGAGCCAAGAACAAAGAGAAATCATTAGGGCATGAAATTGCAGATATCTTTTACTGTAGGTTTTCATGCACAATATTGTAGATTGTGCATGAAAACCTACAGTACTTTGTATTCTGGAGAAAATGACTTTAAATTGTTAAAAAACAAATCTTTCCTGACGCTCTCACTGACTGACTATGACAGTAACCTAAACAATTTTATGAATTGTAGCGTGAGAATATCATTGTCGCATCTCACAATACGTTAAATGGAGCCTAATGACTTCTTAATAATTCTAACGACTGATTACAATGATTTGAAAAATTCCTACAAGAAAAATCGTCAATTAAAGGATTATTACGAGACTGTGAGAAATAATTTCGGTATGTACTACTTTAGAC
Organism: Lepidocyrtus paradoxus; assembly: GCA_034696885.1. Taxonomy (NCBI): domain Eukaryota; kingdom Metazoa; phylum Arthropoda; class Collembola; order Entomobryomorpha; family Entomobryidae; genus Lepidocyrtus; species Lepidocyrtus paradoxus. Next base: position 3,766 of record JAQGAH010001393.1, read on the forward strand.
TATCCTGATACTAAATCCGCTTTATTAGAGGGACTCATGTTAAAAAAGTTTAAAGAGTCTCAGTACAAAGAAAAACAACTAATCGTATCGCCGATTGCAGTGTCAGAGTTGCTCGGGGAAAAGGGTCTAAACGTCAAACGGTTTTGTGCACAAATCTTTCCAAACGCAAAAGTAGAATAGTTACACTTATCATCAAGTCAATGCTTGAAAGAAATCCGTGAAACTAAACGATTAGAAATGCTTTAGTTAGATAAAATGTATATAATACTCGTAATTTCTATTACAAGTGCGTAGGCTCTTGTATTTATGTTTCAAGGCATTTTAAATTGTGATTTTCAGCAGACGTTAGCTTTTCAAGCTACGTAGAGCTCATAGAAGCTTGAAACTGCAGAAGAATGATGAAGTAAGTTAGCCAGACAGTGACAACCTTAAAAATGGATAAGAAACAAATCGAATGAACATTTGTTAGTATTACTACAACAGAAAGAAAGTAAAAACAATTTGAATGCAAACAAGTTCATTAAAACCATATCACAACTTAATTATCTCTAATTGAGTTAAGGAGAATATAAATACCCAAATTGTTCATACATTAGCCAGAAATCTTTTTGTCAGTGTAAACAAGCTTCCACCTTTCAATCCAATTGGGTTGGAGGAGAGTTGTGTATGCAGGGTAATCAATTTACCCGGTGAAAGTTGAGAGATGACGTCGTCTCTTGCAAGCCATGTAATCATATCTTCAACCTAAAATAGCAATAAAGTCCTTAATCCAGACTCAATTAGTTAATAAAAACTGACTATGTAATGGTTTCAAATAAATTTACATGCTCTGCAGCGCAAGCTGAGACAAAGTAAGCCAGAAATGCTACCATCCATGACTCGAAAATAACAAATATGCTGAACCAGTCCGCATCTCGAAGTCTCAATTGAACTTCCAGGGAAAAGTAGACGATATCTTCCACAATCTCTGATATCAACATTTCCCCAATAAGCTGAGAAATCAAATTGCTAATCTCAGTAAGTTCTGCAAAGACAGCCAAAACTTCAGAAATCTCTCCAGAGTGATATGTACTCATTTCTTCTATGTATTGTCGGCGACTCCCTTTCTGCAAATATTTACTAAAACTTTTGCACAACTGCCATACAGTAAATCCAAATACCAACAGCTCGACTCGAGGAAGTCTGCGAGTTGTTCGCCCAAAGTAGTTAAAAGTTGTGAATGAAATCTGAAAAACTGTCTTTTCCTCGTAATAAGTAGCGTTATGGCAGAAATGGCTTTGGCCATATTGATTATGCTCGCAGAATGAGTCCACTCTCATCCGGCACTCGTCCAATGCCCGACTTACTGATGTGGCGCAGAGAAGTCCGATGGCTATGAATAAAATCAGGTACTGTACCTGGAAAAAACAATGAAATGTGCCGTAAATCCTTTCTTAATTGTGTTGAGATAATTATTCATAAAATATACTCACCGACTTTTTCGAAATAATTGTAATATTCGGAAAGTAGCGAAAACTTGCCAATTTGTTCAAAACTAGCACAAACAGTTTATGTCGCATCCACAAACTCCAAATGAAAAATGAGCACAAAGACGCGGATAAGGTGGTTCGAGCAATTTTAAAGTAGTTTATCGGCTGTCTCAGATCGTATGAAAGTAGTGAAAAGCGCATTAGAAAACGCAGAGCAGTTATAATATGGACAGCGACCACTATTATCTAGAACCATAACGAGACCATTCGTTAATATTTACATGAACATTTGTCCAAATTAGATTCATTTTTGAATGAAATTAATTACCGAATGGAATTTGGTAGAAGAGATCTCAACTTTCCTTATTCCCGTCTCCGACACTTTCACTTTTGGATAGTACGGCGTGATTCCAAGAAAGTATGCTACCTTGAAAAATGATACTAATAGTTCCTCAAACTTATCTGATTCCTGAGGAGAAAGTGATGACGATTTAGCCCCATGTTTTGGAAGAGGCTCCAAGGTGGATTTCTTACACAATTCGGAAGCAGTTTGCATTTGAAAGTCGGACTTTGGCTGTACATGGATTTTATTAGTTTTTCTACCTGTCAAAAATTGAAATTGTGCTACTAGGTTCTTATCAACTTCCATACTTGACTCCATCCTGCTAAACAAAGTAAATTCACTTGAATTTGAATGAGCAATCTACAGACGTTTGCGTTTGTTTAGTGTCTGATCAATACTGGATTTGGAATATTTGGAGTGCAAAAGCACAGAGAAAAGAGAAATTCCCCATGATTTTGGTTCTCTTCATATAAAACAATTATGCATGGACAGAACAACAGGAAATAATGCCGTGATACAACCCGGTTCCGAGTAAAATGAAAATAATAATTGCTTATGAATACTATCGAATATATGCTTACTTCAAGGTTAATTTCCGAGAGAATCCCATCCACATTGCCAATTGCCATCTTTGATGAAGATAGATATAGGGGCGGCACAGCTTTCTCGAGACACATTGACATTAGCAACAAGTATACTGCCAAGACCATTACAGTACAATTTGCAGACAAATTGCCATTCAGAATAATCGTTTGTTTGCAAGGTTGTAAAAGAAGATTATCGAAAAACATGCGACGATGGTGCAGATCATATATATCCGACCAATTATCTAATTAGTTCGTAAATGTTGCTAAATTACAATCTATAAAAATTACGCCATGGAAGGATAACGCATTAAAATTTAATGGGTGTAACCGGTAGTGAAACCTCTTGCCGTTCTTGCTTTTCTTCCGAGCAGTGACATCATATAAAAGGAGTGTATGATTATATCGATCATTGATCAAATGATTACCCAAAGCCTTCTACCAACAGCTCGTCAAAAAAAATTACTTGTTATATAGGGCGGGTGCAATTCTTAAAAACGTTTAATACTAAGTTAGTAGTGGTGCGATATGCGAGATGCTTTGCCTTCCTCTGATGTAGGGGATTTAATTTGTATAGTGGGGTTGCTGATAAGGGTGAAGATTATTGATTTTATAAAAATTAAGTTGCCATTTATCTTTACATTTTAAATCAATTTGTACAATAAATCAAATGGATATTATGAGGACGGGAGTTGGGAGGCGTTACGGAAATTAACAGAATGTCATGTATCCGTCGTTTCAACCACAAAGAAAACATGTCTGCAATGCAGCGGCTAAAAATCTCCAAAACTACGCTACAACTATGCCATTGGAAGAGGAAAAAAATATTATTATTATTATTTTTAATTAATCAGGATCAAAGTCCTAGAGCACTCCTTGCCAAGTGAACAGCTCTTTATTAAACATTCCGAATGAGTTGGCTCCTAGCTCAGTATTGCGTTATGTCGCGAAAAAAAGAGTAAAGGCATTGGATTGGGGTTTCCCTTAAAAATATATATATCGTATTTATTAAAGCTCTGCGGATTTTGGAACGAAAATGGGATCAACCCTTACAATGAAGTAGATTTACGGACATTTACATATTTTCAGTTCGTGTTTCACATAAGACGCGTAAATGTCATAGCCCATTGATATGGAATTATCATAAAGCACCCGGAATCTTAGCGGAAGGAAGAGGAAGTTGATAATTTGAGCAGGTGGCCATATCACCCATTCCGCTAAGTAGAGTCTCCATGACTTACTTTGAACTTCGTCTACGAATTCATCGGCCGAATTTCTCTCTAGAATGGCCATTGTCACAAAAAAAGTGCCTAATGAAACAGGAGAACATATTATTTGGTCCAAGATCATCTAGAAAATAAAGTAAATGTATAAATTAGCAAATGACCCTTCCGATGAAGTCAACTGTACAATCTCAAATCAAATTGTAGTTAAATATCTCAATTTACTTTACATTAATGACAATTTTACCTTCTTCATTGCTATCTTAAATGTTCTTCCAGGTAAAAATCTATCCAGGTAAATGTACCAATAATGACAAATCAGCCCAGTGGTCACCCCAGTCACACCCATATTAAATGTCCTCCTGGCGTCGTGTACCCTCTCTGGATCCTTGAATTTCTCATATCGCTGCTCAATACAATCCCCCAAGCTTGATAACCCAGCTGAAATCCCAATATTTGTAAGTAGCAAGTGGCGCTTGAACATGTATCTCGATCCCTCCCGAATCTTGGTGACTAGACGAGTCCTGCCTATACAACGGATAAAGCGAGATGACTTCATGGTTGATCCCAAGTTCACTAATAGTACTTTAAATAGCGACGAACACAACCGGGGACAAGCGCCGGCGCTAGAGAATAAAAAAAGCCATTCACTATTAGATTACAGTACAATTAATCTATAATATATTAATTCACATTAATCTATTTTTAACAAGACAAACTTTTCACTATATTCAACATTAAACTTTCAAAATAGAACATCCAAATTTAAAACATCCCAAATTAAATGGCACACGTTGGTAACTAATACTGACACTGACTGATCCCGTTAAATACGTGAATTTCATTTTAAGATAGATATATATTCTTTGCTTGAACACTTACCGTTTTCGCATAGTTGGGCGTGTTATTTAAATACGCTTTTTACACTTTTACTAAAGTAAATCGTAACTGTAGAATGGTTCCTCCATGCACTTTTCAGCAAAAAAAAGCATTTTCAGAGCATGGAGAACACAATTAACTATGCATATTCACTAATGCTTCGCTTCCGAACAAAAATATCCACATTATAAGGTCAAAAGTGGGTTTATTTTAGATTTTGATTTCATTAATTAAATCAGAAGAAAATGTACACATGTCCACATGGCACTCATATGTTCTGCATGTAAAACTCCATATCTGCACTCAACTTCCACCTATAAAACCTATTCATTTTCTTGTAGTAAACCTACTGTGCATGGTATCTACCGAAGAAAAATTTATATCTGAATGGCGCTGAACTCTTTCCTTGATGGCTACAACTCAGACTCGTGGTTGCATCAAGTTGAAAATGTTGAGTGCTATCAAGAAGCTGTAAAAGTTCAATCCTAAAGTAGGGTGAATTGCAGACAGATGTCAGATCACCCCTACTAATGAAATGAGATGATATTACTGCAAATATATTATAGCTTTACACTATATAATACAATTGTACTTTAATAATAAGCTTAGCATAGCGTAAAATTTTAATGAAATGAAATATTTTTTCGCAAACTGCATCCCGCGTTTCTGATTTTTTTAGAAGGTATGATTCTTTTGGTAAGTTATTTGAGGGAAGCATAATATACTTACATCAAAAGATGCATGAATGGTCAGGGCAGGGATATGATATGATGCTTGGTATTGTGTTAAATCGATGGAATCGACTTTTTTGGGGATCTCGATCACTCCCTCAGAACAAACAAAAAAGGCATAGAAACTCGCAATCAATTCGAATGAACACCTAAAATTTTGGAACATGTAATTCCCCCATTTATTTTCATGCATAAGTACATAAATCAGGGGGAAAACCGATCCTGAAACTCTTCCAACCTCTAATCTTTATTAATTTAACCGAATTATATATTGGCCGTGTCACCAGAAATATTTATCTCTATATAAATACAACAAACGTCCTGAGCGATATTAGCGAGCAGTCCAAAGCAAGTTCTATAACCATCATCAGTAATCATGCCACCTAAGAAGGGGAAGAAGAAGAAGGATAACCTCACCGATGAGCAGAAAGCCAAGCTAGCGGAGCAGAAGGCTTTGGCTGAAAAAGAAAAGTTGATCAGGAGGAGAAGGCTGACGACTGCCTTTCTTAAAGTACATGATACTATCATAATATCTAATCCCTATTATATTCATTGTGTCGAGTCTGCTCCATTATTTTATGATCATGCAAAAATATTTACTTACATAAGACCATTTTTTTTTTGCTTCTGCAGCTCAAAAAGGACAAAGAATTTCAGCTCATTAAGCTCAATGAAAGTAAGCTACTTGATCTCTGGAGACCCCGATTACGTAAGCTCAAAGGCGATGAGATTCTGGAAGACTTTCAAGTAAGTTTCTACGAAAATCAATCAGGATTTTTTAGGTTTCGATGCTTATAGCGGCTCCTGAATGTCCACTGGCGTCTGGGATCCTTGTTAATTAATGCGTCATATGTCAAACAAAAGCTCACAAAAAATAGACGTTTGAAGCGATTTTTGGTGTTTACATGACAGATCGAAATGTATGAAATCGACAGTTTTGATCTGGTTGACTCAAATGCGTAGAAAATCTGTCGCAAAATAAATCGGATAATCAGCATTTATTGCTCAATAGGCTTGTTGCGTAACATGTACCTAACTCAACTGTTTGTTATAGGCCTACCACACGGCATTTGAAAGGAACAAGCAAAAGAAGGACGAGCTCATCGATGCCTTGCAAGATATCCTGAATCAGAACAATGAGGAATATGACAATGCCTTTGATATGCATATTCATAACATTGATAACATTCTGGGTGAGTGAAATATAATGACATTGACAAATGTTGGAAAGCTACTTGCGATGAATGTCTTTTTTATAACTTCCTCATATATGTTTAGGATATTACACTAAGCGCCTCAACCAAGTTCGGGGTATTTTTGGAGAAGGAAAGAAGATGGTCGTCTCTGTTTTAAATGATGAAAGGATGAAACTGAGGAATTATCAGGAAAAAAGTCTCGGCTATCTGCAAGGTGTGATAACGGCAGTTAACATGAAGTTTCGGGAAATGGCCTCGGACTCCAAGGCGGAGTTGTTTGTTCGACAAGAGGAAATCCGAAACAAGGTTACCAATTAGAAATTGCCCACAGCATATCCTCTCATATGACAATTCTTGTTATAATATAACTAACCAAGTCAACTAACTCTAGGCAAATGAAGAAACGCATGCCACCCAAGTGGAAGCCGAAAACAGAATGGCTGAAATCTGGAAGCAATTTGCTGAATGGCTTGTTGACTATGACGTATGTTTTTCAACACTGTCATTTTCCCACATGTCTAATAGATAACTAGCTTCATATTTGTAGCGTTGCCTTAATGTTAATTTAGCAAACCGCACTACCCCTGAAAACCGAGTATGAAGAAGTCTTTGGCAAGGACAAACTAGTGGCGGCGACAATCGAGAGTCAGCTAAAGAGAGTTCACAATTTTAAGGTACATAAATCATGCGCTCCTTTGAAGGTTTTCGTATAAATATATTAGAGTCCCAATAGCATATGCTTATCTTCCATTACTGATGTCTTAATTACTTGTGTAGCGAGGCTTTCAAAACCTGGCGAAGCAAGACAAAAACTTCAGCTTAGCTCTCCAGAAATACTTGGACGAGCTAAACGCAAAGAAAGATGAATTACGAACCGCTCACCGACTTCAGCTAAGGCGTTTTAATGAATTCAAACGAATGGGGAGTGAAAACATCCGAAATCTGGCATTGACAACAAGGCGTCTCGTTGACAGGCTCGATGACATGGTGAAGAAACGGGAAACCTTACTTCGCTGCATTGAACGCTGTCGGCGGAACGAAACCTACAGTGAGAAAATGGACCCTTTCTTGGTTCACTGGAAACTTGTCCCACTCGAGACAATGGACAACTCTTCCGATCACAATTCCATGATCTATTTTCCCACCGAAAATGAAACGGAGGAGTTTGTATTTCGACCTACGAAAGTGGACCATACTCTGGTCTGCGAGTGTAATCCATGCTTATGCGAAGTCCAGACTGAGGAAGTGATCCAGACTGCAGAGTCATCCATTAATAAGGTGTGACTTGACATTTCACCCTGCTCATAATTCATACATTTCCCTTATGAATGGTGCATGTATTTAAAACACGTTCTTTCAGTTCATTCTGGAGTACTCTGTAATGGAAAAATTCTGGATTCGACTAAATCGCGTCAACCTTGAGAGGCGGATGATCGCGGAGAAGAAGAAGGAATTGAATGGAGACTACTTGAAACTGAAACGTGCGCTTCGGAGCTTCATGGGAGGAATGAATCCTCAGAACCAGGACTTGGCTACTTTTGCTGATGATCTCTTGGTAATTCCTGGTTCTCCTATACCTTATTTTCCCAATATATCCACATCTCCTTCACTAGACTCCGATGATGCCGGTGGCGCTATCGGATGTAGAACTGTAGCTGTAGGTGGTCGGAAAAAGTAGTTTTTTAGATTGATAATAGCAGGGACAGTTTTTGATAGGGAGTAGATTTTTCATGATTTTTAAATGTGCTTTAACTTCCAAAGTTGAAATACCTTTAGGGAGCTAAGTAAATAGAAAAGTGTTTGATAAGGGATTTCAATTACAAGCTTAATGTATGGAGTAGTATAATTTTTCTCAATTACTGACTTAATCACAATCCAAAAATGATAAAGAAGTTGTAACTTATCATACGTATTTTAATATTAAGTATATATGTTACCTGTGTATGCGTATTTACCTACCATAATTGAATACGTTCATCTTAGGAATCTGCTATGCGAAAGTATGATCTGTACTATCAGTCAGTGAAACGTGAAATGAAACGGAAAGAGAGATGTCGTCTTGCCGGCGGACTTCGCATGTTTTGATTGGGAATCGCTACACATTGTAATGCAGGACTTGAGATTAGCTTGTATAGTATATATATCATAACATGTTTGTCAAAATGATCAATTTTATGTTCACACAATAAAACAGTCGTCACTGACTGAATTATATATTATGCAATGGAAACGAGTTATTTTCAATTAGTATTCTCTGGACAAGAGTGAATAAGTGCATATTATAATTCATAAAAATCCAATCCCACCAAATCATTTTGCAATTCATATCATTTTAGTACTTACATAATCGAAGACCGTATTTATGAATGGACATGTTATGTAATGCAGACATTACATCGTAGGTGGCAGAAATTCCATTATTACACGGAAACTGGTAAGCTTATGCTTGAAACGAGCGTTGGAATGAATTGACAGAGATTTACGGGCTAGTTCCAAAAAGCCAAGATAATTCAAGGATAATATATGTTGCACCAACTCATGCGAAAAAAGTTACCTTTTCTATTCCATGTAACATACATACAATGGGAATTTGTGAGCTTTAACATTTCTTTGGAGCAAGTCTCAATTTTTTGCGTGCTTATACGTAATGTGAATATTGGTACCTATGCACCAAGAGTATGTAAACGATCGTAATAAATAATTTTTTCATGAAAAACTTAGTTCAAAACTGGATTTTTTATGTTGGGCAGAAGGAGTTGTAGACTCGGCAGTTTTCAAGCTGACAATGGGAAAGGGAGTCGAAAGTGACAAGAGACTTTGCGCTCAGTTATGTGCAAAAGACGTCGTGTTACATAATATTCCGGTTTGTTACATACAAAACTGGATGTCCATGTCCGTGCGTCAACTCGAATAAAATGGCAGGCTATAAGAGTTTAATGATAATAGGTAGGAATTCAGATATTAAATTGCAGATCAAGGTTACATTTTTTCGGGAGGGGAGGTAAGATGGCGAGTTGGAGATGCTCCCAGTCTAAGCGTCTCTCAGGAGGATGAAGATTCAAGATAAGCTTCTGACGTTGTTCTCCATTACCTCATGCTTTTGATGAGATTTTTTATTATATAACCGCATTACCAAACTATGAAGGAAGAATGCCAGTCTAGACAATAAAAAATTTTACGCATCGCATGATACCTTCCCAGCCCAAATTTTGCATAAATGAAAGATAATTATATATTTGAAAATTTCAACATTGTTTTGATGAAGAATTTGCTCCTGGCTAAAACATGAATGTGTTTTGATTCCACCCCCTACAAACACCTTTATTTACTTACGCCATTATTTATTCTGATCTTTGTCTATATCATTATTTATGTACTGAATAACCTGCAAAACTTTCCACTGTCAAAATTATATCAGATTTTAAAATGCATATTAAGTATGTAAACCACTGCTAAAGTTGAATGTTCGGGAAGACTACAAACTAAAATTCAATTACCTACGTAAAGGAATTTGTGCGTGCGTGTGCTTGTTTCTTATCCGCACTGTCTATTTTGCAATTTGATATTGTAGCTACCCCTTCATCAAAAATATAATGTATTCGTACCTATTTTATATATTCCTGTATTATACATGTAACATATACATTAGGCATAGCTTTTTGGGTATTTGATAGCAAAAACTGTAACCTGAGATATTCCACATGGTCTAGCAATCTGGTATTAGGTATTTCCCTTTGGCTGGGCACATGTAACTTTGTCGATATTGCAGAAACCAGAACTCTTTGACACTTTTTTTACCTGGTTGAAAATGTTTCAACTAACACGTGTAGTTTTATATGGAATGAAAGGACAGAACCTTGATCAGATCAGGGAAGACGATAAAAAATAAATTGCTAGTAAATGATAGTTTCTAATGAGAACGTTTTCTTTTCATAGACATTTGATGATATAGAAGCGTTGAATTTGAATACTACTGAAGATTTAAAAGGTTACAGAGCCAATTACAGGATCCGTGCGACCCCATGTCCCATTTATTGTTTAATTACTTTTATCAATCAATAAGTCAAAATAATTTAAATGAAAATGGCTTTGTCTTAGGACATATAAAATGAATAAATAGATGGATAGTCTACTATTGCGCAGCTTCTATATGATTAGTACGTCAATTACAAGGCTCATAACTTGAGGCCATGAACTTTTTGCTGCAGAATTAATGCAAGTAATGCCTGACAGTTCTGACTAATGATAAGTAGTTGCATATATATAATTGTACTATCATTGAAAAATTCTTGTTTGGTTTATAAAACCCACTGCATTAGTTTGCAGTTTATAGACCCAGTTGCATATTTACAACTGGGTCTATAGTCTATAACACGTGATCCTGAGACAAATAACACTGATCCGCCACTTTTGACGAAAAAACCTGCATCAGCAAATGCTAATGTGATCGATAATCCCCCTGTGATGAATGCTTCGAATGCGACGCAATTTTTACTTTTTGGTATCTATATTTTACATCATGGAATGCAATGTAATCCAATATGCTGAGTCAG